>JAOTAV010034014.1:0-19418 GCA_026546445.1 Cyclargus thomasi
TACACATATTTAATGTCCATCCATGACCCAGGAACATTGAAAAACTTTTTTTTTGTTCCGTCGGCGGGATTCGAACCTGCGACCCTCGGCGTGAGCTCAACCACTGCGCCACAGAGGTCGTCGATATTCGTATAATTGTTTGGAAATTGCAAGAGATACTACACGACTCTGCTCATTTTCCGCTCTAAAGGGGTAAGAATCTTGCACACTTGTGCATATAATTAATATTATCATAATTTTTCCCAGCACCATTTTCACATTCAAAACGCGCTCCGGGCGGTACAATTATCACATTATCATTGAGTTTTATGTTTTTCTTGGTAGCTACAATAAATTATGTAAATAAGTTGTCGAATAAATTATTATTTATTACTATTTTATTGTCCAGCAAGCAATTGCCATCCAACGGGGCAATGCTATTAGTTTGCTTGGTACTCTGCCAGTTGAGGACGATTTCGAAAAAAGTTTTCTTTTTATAGTTTTCATACTTCTATTTTATAAGTTTGTATATTTTAATTTGTAATATTTAGTCTATATTTAATTAATTATAATTTTATTATTAAAATAAATTAATCAAAATTAATTGTGATTTGAATGTAAATAAATTATTTTATTGTTCTTCATTAAAAAATGCTAAGTTTGCCGTAAAGAGTCATGCTTCGGCAGATATTACAACGGCCTCACAAAAACCGGCGTGAAACAGCGCTTGCCCATCTCTGTCCCCTTTCACTATTACCTTAGCCTAATCCTTGATAGACGGTCGGCAAGCAAGGGTGTATTTTAAGATTGCGCGTCCCGGGCTCCTTTAGCTTTCCGTCTCATCATCTTAAGACGCCTTAGCCCTAGGGCGGGTTAGGGATAGCCACCCCTAGGCCACTCCTGAGCCGCCCTGCGCTATAGCCCTTCCGCCCCTAGGGTAAATACACCTTTGACTACAACGCATATATTATAATTAACCAAATAGACTACGTAAGCTATAGTCACCAGACTAGTCACTACCTTGATACTCGTGGGTATAAGCCATACTTTGTAGTTCTTGTGGCGTTTTTTGTTCGCTGGCCTTGGTACAGCCTTCACGCACTTCCTCAATTTGCGATCTATGTTCCAGCTACTTTATACGGATGTAGCCTATCTACTATTTTGAGTTATGCGAATTTTTACATGGTACAAATCATGAAATCCTAATAATAAGTGGTAGTTTGTTTGCAGGATGTTTGTACGTCAAACACGCCGAATGGATTTTTTAAATTTTTTGTTGTTGCCGGTTTCATACAAACTAGGCCTGTTTCGCAGGAGCCATTTTATAGTGCCCCAGTCTGTGGGCAGTACACAAGAGCACTCTCTCTTCTTTTACTGCCATAACCCAGTGGGATGGCTGACCGACACGACTGGTGAAAGATCAGACGCAGGACCGACTTTTTCATGCCCATCCGACGCATGGATCATCTTACTTGTCAGACAATCAGGTGATCAGCCTACATTGTCCTTACCAAACTTGGGAATAACATGTTTCCAACGCGGGAATCGAACCCACGACCTCGAAGGCGTCAATAGGTATAGGCAATAAGGGGGAAGGAGTTGGGCCTCTTTTTCAGTTTTCTCTGAGGCCGTAGTATTTCGTTAGAGCCAGTTATTCACTCTCTACTATTATTATAAAGTATGACTCTATCATTCAACATTACTTGGAGATGTTGATCATAGAAGGAAATTCCCACTTACCGAATTCCCTGGCATCGACATTGAATTGCCATTTGACAGCGACTCTCACGGACGTCTTGACGGCCTGATTGCCTTAAACGTCCGTCTGTCTGTCTGACGTACGAATAGCGGATGCTCACGAACCACCCGGGAGACAAACGGGATATTTTAAGGTGAATTTACTCGGATTTAAATAGATCGATATATAGATAAATTGATGATCCGATTGTATTTCGTTCATTAGATGATAGTAATCAGAACTGCTAGAAGTTCTGATGATCAACATGTTTCGCCGGTAAGAATATATGAAATATATAGGTAAATGAGTTTAAGAAAAATTTTGGTAAGTTATGCAGTTAATTAATAGAAGAATTCTGAACACAGTCATCGAATCTTCAAAGCTTGATTGTTACTGAAATAATGTAAACGTGCGTTTCAGGGGTAATCATTGGAATGCATCCAGTGCCTTTTTGTGCCCGCTTACATTATTTCAGTAGTAATCCAGCGTTGAGTTTAATTACTGGATTTGAATAATTATTAGTTACATCCGAAAGTGCTCCCAGGGGGTATCGTGATATGAGCAGACGAACGAAATCGCAAGCTGGAACCGGCTACCCCCGCTTTCTATATTCTTCGTTCAAGCTATGGTGCTCAAGCTTTGAAGTTGCTATCAGTGAAATAATTTTTATACCGACGGAATAAAGATGAAGTCATTCAGTGGTAAAATAACTTTGCACTGCACTTCGAGAACACCTGCAATTGACACTTATCAGAAAGTGGCGAAACATGCCGTTTTTATTTTGCTAAGGAAATTAGTACCTTTCACATAGAACGAAAAAAAATTGATAAATGCAATTATTGGTGTAATTATAAAGCTTAAATTATAACTGTTCTGAAATATGAAATAGATTAATTATTATTTTAAAATTAGTTTAATGGTCTATGTATAGATGGCATCCGTTACTTAACCGCTCTAGGTAGAGTTGTGGGAACGATAGATATACTTAACTTATTGCAATTCTATATATCTACAGTGCTAAAATCCATACTTCAAATCTAATAATGTTATTAATGTAAAAGTGTGTTGTTTGTTTATTTGTCCTTCCTTAAAGGCCTAACTAAATCGACTTAATTTTTTGCGTAGTTCAAATTATGGACAGCAATATAGGCTACTCGCTCTTTATCTAGTAGCCTATATTGCTGTCCATAATTTCAACTGTTGTTGTTGTTTTCCGAAGTTTTTAGTTTTTTTTTTAGAAGTAGGTAGGTAAGCAGTTTATGTTATTAGTTTTTTATTACGGACTGTCTTAGCTGTATGTTTTATGTTGTTACATCTATAACTATGTAGCGTATTACCTAAGGATGGGTGGTCCGTTAATGTGCTGGATAAAAAGCTTTATAATTTTATAATGCAATTAGGTAAGATGCTTATCCCGATGCATATTATTAGATCACGTTACTTTCTCGTCCCAACGTCATTAGTAACATTAGCGTGATCATCAGAAAGCCATTATAACGTTTGGTCTACGTTGTTGTTACGTGCAGAGTGTTAAAAAGTAAAAGATAATGCTTCAAAAGTATTGAGGATATTTATCCTTTCCATAGTGTTCACCGCGGAAGTAGCAACGCTGAAAGCAATGGAATAGGGAATATGCGTGTAAAACAAAATTTATTGAATGCAAATTATTACGATAGTGGATTAAAAGATATACAGAATCACAAATACAGAATCTCTGAATTCTGTTGATAAATAACTAAGATATTAGCCATATAAGTTTTCTACCCATCTCTTTCTCTTAAAACGTAATTTAGTATAAACTTTGTATGCAGCTTATGGAATTTGACGTTACAATTAATATCGGATCTCTCTTTCTAACTGACTACTTTAAAGACTTGTAACTTTGTTGTTTTCAATTTTATCATCAAACTGATTGGACTACATCGTTTTTCAATAACGTAAGATTTATTAATTTAAATATTAAAAAACATGCATATTCCTTATTGTAATGATGGTTTTTAAAAACTTGTAAAATTTTTAAATATTGAATATGGTCCATTTAACTAAAGTTTCGTGCAGTAACCAGACACATTCTCGCACACAACTTCTCGCACGGCTAGTTCCCGAACCGGTGACAACATGTAGGTTAGGGATTGCAGTTTCGTGGTTCCGACTGGTGGTGGTCGCGGTCCCGTGACTGGTGGGTCTGGGAAAGCTGTAGTTTGTTGGATATTGGGTTTACTATATGGGCATTGCATTGAATTCTCCAGAGTCTGAAGCTTTGAAATGTTTATGTAGTGTGTATAATATGCTTTTATTGTAGTGAACCTAGTGACTGATAAATAGTGACGTTGTTGGACTTATGGTTCGTGGGATTGTGGTTATCGCCCACGGAGCTGCGGGATCTCGCAGTGCGGGGTTGCAATCCCTAATGTTGACATTCTGAAAACATTTAATTCAAATCAACTCAGAAATAAAAGATTTTGATTCTGAATATAAATAAAACATCGTTTTAGTACAGATTATATATAATAGAAATGAGAATTGATGTTAGAAAAAATGAGATCACAATTATTACATTTTACATTAATAATGAACTAGATGACATTGCTTATGGGACAGCTAATGGCACGGGAATGATATTATCTAGCCTTTTAAGTCTTTATAGGAATTAAATTTCGTCATCTCTATAGCAAATTTTGTCAATATCGCCCAAAATTTAAGCTTGGAGAGGTAACAGCGGCCCTTATGGAGAATACAGACACCAACGGCCTTGACCTTTCCTCCTTAGGGATTATAATGTAACATATATTATATTGTATATAAAAAGCGTTCAAGAAATCGATGGCCACGGTACATTTTTTTAACTATAAACTTAAGGAAAAATTCTCGCTAGTAATGAAAGAATGAAAATCATTTCATAACATGTATTTTTTTGGTAATGTGGTTAACGTTTTGACTTACTTATAAGAGGTTACGTTAGTACGTTTTGACTTACCCCTCTAGTCCATGTATAAGCCTTAATCATGAAGAAAATACTCGTTAGATAATCGTTGTTAAAGCGTTAACTTCTTCTGAGGTTACAGTCTACAGTGAAACAGTTGAGGAATAGAAAGTTTAACGATCGGAAGACACAGGATGCTGTGAATGGTGACGAGAACGGTACTTCCGAAATGTTAGTGTGGACGCACCCTGTATTGTGGTTCATTGTATGCAAATGGCCGCTCCCGCCCGCGCCCGCTACCAAATATTTTACGCCACGGCTATTGCGTGTCACGGATTGATTAATATAATGATGTCTGATGGAATACGACTCCATTGTTCGCATTGAATGGCTTTTGGCCAAAGTTTCTTGCGGTAGGTGAAGTTTGCAACGTAGTTGCGATAAAATCAGCTTATCGATTGATATTACTTTTTTATTCAATGTAATTTTTTAAATGTTTTTTTCCCGGTGTTTAAAGTATGGAAATACCTTAGCGTTCAGTTTAAATGATAATAACCATTTTATGTTTAAAACGCAAAATGCTAACTGACAGACACTCTTAAGCAGGATTATGTTATTTAATAGGATCTAAGAGACTTAAATATGTAATATCAAAATAGAAACTAACAAATTTAACATTAATATTCGTACTTCTCTATCTTGACTGCGCATAACTTTAGGATCACTTAATCAAACTGAAGGGCAAAGAAATTCGGCGTATATAGAGGAAGGTAGCGGCGCATACGAGCACCATATTTTTACAACTCTAAAAAGTTTGAAAGAGATCCTTGATACTAAACCAAATAAATGTATATTAAGTATATATACGCTTTTTATTAATAAAAAATACGAGCATCATAAGCGAAAATGTAAAACAAATTTAGAAGTTAACTTGGATTCTTATCAGAATGTATAGTGGTGGAAATTAAATGAGAGCCAGTTGACGGACCTACGTCATTTGGTCGGAATATGTCAATTCCAAGTAAATGGTGATTTGTCAGCTGAATTTGACAATACCCGACCAATTTATTCAGATTCACGATCTGTATATGTTTCAACTTCTCTCTCATTCGAAGAATATTTATCATACGATACAAAAAACGCCATATTGTTTCGCTGTTTTATTGCGCAATTCTAAACGTAAGACTTAAACTGTATTAGATACATTCATACATCATAAAACTATGCTCAGAACAAAGGTATCAATTTCTATCTGTACGTAATGGTATCGGTCTTGCGGGAGGCCAAATTTCTCGGTCTCTCGTCGCTTCCAACATCGGTCGGACCGCAGTTACCCATTTATCCCTTCCACGTCACAGATTCCCACCCGATATATCGCAATAAACATTCCCACAGGACACGTGGGATGGACGGAAATGTTACAACTAGTATACAACAGATATTTGTTTATTTAGTCATCGTTAAACGCTCCAACTATCATTTCTATTAGGTTATTTTGCGATAGCAACATAGAATTGTGTATGTTTAAGCTTAAGATATGTATATGGTGTGAGTAAGAATATAATAAACTAACAAAGTGAACTTAATTGCATTACTTTCGTGTCTTCTATCTTTCCGTAACAAATGACAAACATGCAGACACGTGTGAATTCTTAAACTTGCATAGATTGCGAGTAATGGCTTACAATATTTCAATCCAGTGAAATATTTCAGTCCATTACAGTGCCTGATTACATTATTTTTCTTTTGCCGTAAGAGAGCCATGCTTCGTCACGAATGGGCCGGCTCGACCGGAGTGAAACCACGACATCACAGAAAACTGGCGTGAAACGACGTTGTGCCACCGGTAAACTCACTCACTGAACGGAATGTGTTCCCTCTTATAGGCCCGGAACGCACTTGCAACCCTTGCACCGAAATTCGTTAATCGCGCGGAAACCGTACATATTTCAGGGATAAAAATTCCTTTCTTCCCCAGGACTCAAAGCATCACCATGCCACGGCTTGTACGTGAAGAAGTAACGGCTAGACATACTTTCGCATTTAAAATACAGAAGTGGATGTAACTCACTTGTAAGTGTCATGTCTACTAGTTCTCTAGTCTGTGGTCAACTAATCCGACCCTAGTGGCGTGTATTGACATGTTACCGAGTTAATTGGGAGGTCCGCATCGACGTAATGTTTCTGTTACTGTAACTAGCTTTTGCCCGCGGCTTCGCTCGCGTGCAATATGAAAATCGAATTAAAAAAATTAGAAATGTTACGAAAATCTGTTAGGTATTTTTAATGTTAAATGATAATAATATTATGAATTCGCTCAAGATTTGTGGTGTAGTTTATTAAAACTATGTCTTTCTATATAAACCTCGATTGTCAATAACAAAGTTACAACACAGCCCTCTGTTGACATTCGCGTTTTGTATAGAAATGACAAATCTGCAGGATAGTTAGTGAACTATACCGCCAAGCGCAGTGGAGTAGAGTGAAGAGGAGAGGAGAGAAGAGGAAAGGAGAAGAGGAGTTTATGGTGTGGATAGGTGACGATTCGAGAGTTCTGTATAGTACTTTCGAACTAAGTACGTATGTACTTTAGCGCAAATTCCTATCTGTTGGTAGGATATGGTTGATATCTTAATAAAATAGTCACAATAACTTTTTGTTTCAATTTCAAATGGTTTGCTCAATTCCTCACGTTTCCATCATCAGATTGTCACTTTTATGAACACGGTACCAATACAGTTTTTTATATAATGACAAGTCAATAAGATTTATAGATAATCAATATTACACTACCTTTGGGAGCTAATACGTCGCATTTACTATAGTACAAACCCAGCCAACAGATCACGACTTACACGAAAGTGATATAATATTTCGACCAAATGACGTTGGTCTGTCAACTGACTGTTCAAATTTCCGCCATGGTACATGATATAGACGTCCACTATACTTTTACGTGAGCTTAAGTTATCAATTTTTGTATTAATAAGAAAATCCTAATCAGTATAAAAATAAATATGTTCATACCTAAATAAAATATTTAGATGTTCTTTGTCATCAAGAAATATATGAAATGCAGTTAAATTACTTTGTTGTAACTTGAGGTTGTACAAAATTAGTTACTGCTATAGTGCTCATCAAAACAATTGCGTTGCTGCGTCTTTGTTAGCACATAAATTAATTCATTACGTTGAAATTGTACAGTTTTTTGCGAATAAATGAATTTTTGAAAAAAAAAAAATATAATCCTCTGTATTTCTTTTTTTCTAAAAAAAAAATTCATATATGAACTCGAAAGCACTGACAGGGAATTCGATTCTGAGTCAGTTATGTTAAACCCAGCCGACCGATCGTGACTCACATGGAACCAAATGACGTAAGTCCGTCAACTGGCTCTATATCAATTTCTTCCATGGCACCTATCTTAGCATTATAAGGGGGAACAACCCGTCAAATCCCTTAGAAACCATGAATAACTAAGTTTGTAGATAGATTCAGAGAATAATTATGATGGGGGATTGGACTACCAGAAGTCACTGCAGTCGCAATGATGACTAGATTCTCGTAACCTTACGAAATAACTCAGTCAGCTCACGAACTATTGCGAAGCGATCCCACAGTGAAGATATCATACAGTAGAATAACTCGGACGTACCCTTGACTTGTATTTTTACCAGACATTGACACAGTTATTTTAACGAAAGATAATTTTGAACAAAAACTAATAATAACAAAGGAAAATCTCCTATGGTGGTTTAATAAAATTACATTTTAAAATTACAATTAAAATGATCTTAAAAATATATTTATTTGTATCCATTAATCAAATGCAAATACAAGATATAAATTTGGAGGTAGACTTTTACTATATTATTTTCTAATAGAGAAGATGCGTGTAAAACAAAATTTATTGAACGCAAATTATTGTGATGGTAGGCTAAATGAAATATTGGCGATTTCAGTTTTCTACCCATCTCTTTCTCTCAAAACGTAATTGATTATGAACTTTGTATGTAGTTTATATTATAGGCTGACATCACAATCAATATCGGATCTCTCTTTCTAACTACTTTAAAGGCTTGGAACTTTGTTGTTTTCAATTTTATAAAAAACTGATTTGACTATATCAATAACGATAGATTTATTTCAAGAAAGAAAGAAATAAATATGCATATTCTCTATTATACACATAAGTCATAACATGAAGAAAACTGCACGTTTTGCTTCCTTTGATTATTATCTAAATATAAACCTAAAAAGTGTTTATTAAAAAAATTTAAAATAAAAGCATATTTTAAAATAATATTGGTACTTCACGCTCCTCTCCCATATCAACTATAACTGGGAAAAAATTCTGCTTTTACGTCAACGCGTCTTTCGTTCAAAGTGGTACAAAGTTTTCCGTTCGCGTATTATTAGATAACGTTATAATATGCCTTAGTATAATGTGGTTTACTGTGTAATATTTGTAATATGGCGACACGCTGTGACAAATCGCCTGTCCGACCCCTCGTTCATGTGACGTGGTGCAGCATCACGTCTAGCGCTTAGTCTAGCTTCTGGTAGGCTGAGCGTTGAACGTGAATTACTAACTCTTAGTAGGGTCAGGGAAATACTAGTCGAAAATGTACACCTTTCGACACCTACACGTTTCGAATAGTATTTCCCTATTAGCAGTGAGCGTCTATTGTCTTTTTGCTCAAGATTGACGGTATGGTTTATTAGCCCTCTGTCAAATTTTTATACAAACCGCGATTGTCAACAAATGTAACAACACAACACCTGACAATACTTTGTTTACAATTACGTTTTGTATAGAAAATATATTTTTTTTAATTTATCATTTCCATTTAAGAATACCGCCAATCTTGAGCGAATGCATAACAACTTACTAGCTCTTTAATAATATAACAAGATTATAAAATCGAGTCTAAACTAAAATTAAGACTGAAAAATAAAATAAATAAATACACATTGTTATTTTATTCGGGTCTTATGAAATAGTATTCCATAACTACAATTAAAAATTTTCTGTACACCGACTTTATATATGAAAAACAAAATAAATAATATATAATAATTCCTGTGTAAATTTTAAAGCAATGAATTTTAATTAAAGGCGATCAGCTAATACCCGTGCCGAACAAAAGGTAGGAGCTTACTGGGACAATGGACATGGGTATGACAAATTACTTAGGAATAAAGGGTGTTTGTACACTACACTTATATTTTTTGTTTATATATTAAAATATCCACATCCCAACAACTTTCCTGCTTGTTTTGCAAGTCGACTAGAAAAAAAGACTCTTGCCTAGTATTGAAGTATGTACGCACTAATTTATTTTTTGTGGTATATATTTTCATTTTTTGTTTCAGGTTGGAATCATCATAATATCACACATGTCCCCGAATTATGATTCCGGTAATTATTTTTTTTATAATTTATAGAATTTCTTATAATTAAAGTAACTGCGGCTTCGCATTCGTAACGAAGTGTTTTCATCCCTTTTATGTCTGCTTTATTCCCTTGGGGTAGAAATTGCCAAAATCATTTCTTAGCGGATGCTACGTCGTATTATCTCCCTGCATGTAAAATTTCAGCAAACCTTCGTAAAGTATTATATAGTTATATATTTCGAAACAAAAAACGGTCCCAATCAGTAAAACTCTGGAATGAACTATCGCCAGCAGTATTTCCGGACCGATACGGCCTGCAAACAATCAAAAATGTAGCGTATTCCCTCTTAAAAGGCCGACAACGCACTGAAACTCTTCTATGTTGCTAGTTGTTGCTTTCCATCAGGTAACCCGTTTGGCCCCTTATTTTATTAAAAAAAAACACTGCCTTATTGGGTGTATTAAACTAGAATTATAAAATTATTTATTTCAAAACAGAATTCGGCCCCAACCTTATTATGTCTTAAGAAATGGAACCAAGAAACTTAGCCGTTATTTTACCCTACCCAACAGAAGGACAGCTGGGGGTAATAAAAGAAGTCAGCGCCCGGAATAACAAGGCATTTTTTACCCCTAGATCAAGACTAGGGCTCAACCCTTTTCAACTTCATGCCCTTTTAACGCGATAAATGGGGTTCTAGGGTTCTCATAACATTTAAGAATGTCCGCAAAAATTAATCTACATCCGTTTCTTTTTGTTTGCTTTTCTTTAAAATTTCCGAAGTCTTTTAATTTTTTTAGATGGATTTGTTCTATGCAATTTGTAAATGCGAAAACAGTATTCGTATGTTTGTATTTTATTCTTTCATACGCCTCTATGGTCGTTGGTTTGATTTCATGTTATTTCTACGCTTAGGACATTGTAGGTTGATCACCAGATTGTCCTGTCAAGTAAGATTATTCATACTTCGAATACCTAAGTGACTGATATTTTGTCAGTTTCTCGCCAGTCATCCGTCCCACTGGGTTACAAGAGTAAAGGAAGAAATAGTGTTCTTTTGTACTGCACACTCACTTTAGTAAAAAATGTTTCAGCAAAACATGCCTGATGTCGAAACCGGACGCAGTCACCGAATCCGGTATAAAAGTTATTATCATTCTTTCATTGTGTGTATAATATTACTATAAAAAATAATAGCCTCTAGAGCTAGTGAATATACGAACAAGAAATAAATATTTTGTTGACAGTACTAATATTGGCTGAATACAAAACAAATATTATTCGAACGTTATACCCTGGAGGCTGGAAAAATGCGGCGAGAGAAAAAGCCGTTTTGTAATAGTGTGCTCAACTAATTGCTCCCAGTTTGCTCGAAGTTTTGCTTGTTGAACATGTTGGGTGTTTGGTACTAGATACGAATCAAGAACTAATACGATGTCTTTTTTAATGGAGCTACAGCATCGCGTAGAGTAGTGCTACATTACATCGTGTCGACTAGTGCTACGACGTGTGTAATAGTGCTGCTGCATCGTGTCGAGTATTACTATGACGTGTGTAATAGTGCTACGGCATCGTGTCGAGTATTACTACGACGTGTGTAATAGTGCTACGGCATCGTGTCGAGTATTACTACGACGTGTGTAATAGTGGTACGGCATCGTATCGAGTATTGCTGCGACGTGTTGCTGTCTTATCGTATTTGCTAACTGAACTTTTACCTAGTTGATAGTTTAATTATCGAGTCTCTGTATTATAAAGTTATATCTCAGTCTTCTGATGTTCAAGATGTTGAATAACATGTAATTAACTCCTAACTAAAGTAATTTATAGTTTAGATTAGTTGATACACTTTTATTAGTTAATTACACAATTACTGCCTACTGGCAAAGTCAAAATATGTATCTCATCTATGAAAGATGACAAAAGGACAGGGGATGGCATAGGCATAATAATTATAGATATGTCATATATAACTACATAATTAATATAATATGAAACAAAAATATCAAACGTCATATCTATTTTTATTACACATTAATTCGCAAAAAAGAACATCAAAGACAGTGGGTATCATACGTGTGTTACCTTTCCGTGTGTAATACGACACATTTTCAACGAACGCTTTGACAAAACAAAACTTAAAGTGAATATGCATTGTTGCTCGTTAGTTCCGACAGAAAATTAAAAGCAACGTGGAACATATAATGACATATTCAAGCGAAAGAAAAAAGAAAACGTAGTTTTATCTTGGAATATGAAGAAAAGTGCACACGACAAGCAATTTGCTGGCAAGTATGTGTACGGTAACGAGTTGCGAACTATCCATTGAATTTAGGGTTGTCACCTGCAGATATAGTTAAACCGAACTCTAGTCAAACTTCAAGCAAATTCGATTTGTGCTACACGAAGTTTCTATATTAACTTGTGCAGCTAACTAACACGACTACAGTGCATGTTTATTTAAATTTTTTACACAATTTTTAAAGACAGAGTAAGATCTCAGTAAAAATATACTAACAGTCAAAGCCTGATGAGATTTTGAAAATGTTGTATTGTTCCAAGAAGTGCGAAAAAATCAATAACTATAATTAGAACAACATAAAGTAGGTAAAATTAATCATAAATAATAACAATTAATGACAGATTCATCGCATGCGTTATTTTCCATTACATTGCTTATTCTGACACACTAACTGTCTTCCAATCTAGACGAGGCATCTCCTTTGGGATCCCCCAAAGTTTAAAGTAAAAATAATTTTGATGTAATAAATTGATATATAAAATTTGAAGTTACTCACAAGTGACAACCCTAAGTTCAACTCACTAGCGCCACCTGGAAGAGCAAACTAACGCAAAATCACATTATCGGGAACTTCGGTGCACCATTATTCAATTTATACAAAAGAGTTGTTATCCCTGAAGAGACTTGAGATGGCGACGAATATGTAAAAATGCACTTGGTTAATGACATGTTTTTCTTAAAAATTGTAGATAATACACTACATACATAATATAATACATCAAATACGAGACTACGTTTTTTCATGTGATTTTTACATAAAAATCTGTCTGTCTGTCCGTCTGACTGTCTCCAGGCTCTATCTCAAGAACGGTAATAGTAAGAAAATTTACATTTTCACAGAATATGTATTTCTGTTAAGTATTACCGCTATAACAACAAAGACTAAAAACAAAACAAATTAAATATTTAGGAGTAGCTCTCATACAACAAACGTTTTTTTTTTAGTTTTTTCTTCTTGGTACTAGATGGCGCTGCAATACATCTACATCGCGCTATCGCTTGTTAGAAAGTATAAAGCTCGAGCTGTTTGACTTTCAAAACCTTGTTTTGACAATTATTTCCTCTTTACTGGTACGGAAACCTTCGTGCGCAAGTCCAACTCTAAATATGCCAGTTTTTTATATTATTTGAGATCAACATGATTGTCATCTAGCTGGTAAATCGTCTTGGTACTATTTAAAATATTTGTGTGGGCTGGTGTCTGTTTTATATTCGAAAATAAATCTTCCCATAACACGTTTACATTCCATGGCGACTGGTTGCGGTTAAATAACCCGCCAACATCTATTTTTTAATGCGAAATATTTTATTCCTGTATTTTCTACCGTCCGGCTGTTTAGGGTTAGTTTGGTAAATAGATAAGACGGCGAGAGCAATAAATCTATACATATAATAAAATTGGCGTGTCTGTATAATATATAAGTAATAGAACACAAATTGACAACAAAAGTTGTCTGTTTGTACGCGCTAATAAACTACTGCACGGATTCGATTAAATCTTTTTTATTTCATAGCTAAGTCTAGGCTCTACATAGGATACTTTTATTCCTGAAAAATACACAGTTCCCATGATATACAAATTTGTCGGGCAACGAAGTTGTAGGCATCAACTAGTACCTAATATTTGTAGCATTTTAAAAAACTGTTATTATTAGTGATTGATCCGTCAATGGTAGTAATTAGTAGGGTTACATCTAATAAGCGCTTGTTCATTGCATTTTATTTCAATATTCAATTTCATATACTTACTACATATAATATTATTCAAAAACGGGTTTCTTCCAGACGACATTGTAAACGTTACGAGAACTATCACTTACGTTTTACATGATTTAATTTTATTAAGGGCCTGTTTCACCGCTTACTGTTAGGCTATATACAACTTTTTTGACAGATTCTCCACACAAAATCTGTCAAAAAAAGTTGCATCTGCCAATAAATAGACTATATGTAAGCGGTGAAACAGGCCCTTAGTTTCATGCTGTAAAGTCTGCTTTATAATAATCGATCGATTCGTACACACATCACGTACTTGTCTATGGCTGTCAATATTAATCTAAGATCGACGATTTTGGATGCTAATTTGGATGGTTATTTTAATTATAGGACTTCGTCTGCGTGGTAACAAAGATGAGAATTGTTATTTTCTATAAGAAACTTAAATACTTTTTACACCCAGTGACCACTTAACAGAACTCGCAATAATTTTTTTAAACTTTAATATGAAAAATTAATTGAGCAGAATACAATGAGTCAAGCGCCGTTGTAGTGTATGCTAGGTATCAGAGATGGTGCTGTATATATAAAATGATTTTCCCTGTTTTCCTGCATTTCTCCTAAATTTTTTCCGGAATTTTTGCTACAAACCTCACGGAGCCCGAGACCCTTCTAATGAATGTAAAACTGTCGACATCGGTTCGTGCGTTCTGGAGGAAGTTCGTCAGGAAGGAAAACTTGACTTATTTTTATATACCCTTTCACTGTTATCTTTCTTCTTGTTAAGATAACACAATAACAACAATTCGGCTTCAGCCAAGATGGTACCTAATAGGCCAGTCGTCAAATTTTTTATCATCGTTGTATTTATTTTTAAAGCTACTGGGGTTACATGTTTCCCAGCAGGTATCCAATTATTTCACCGACGAATATTCTGAGCTGGGGCTTTGTTAATTTAACTTTTGTAACAAAATCGTGAATATGTTAAATTTACATTGTGTGTTTGGTATTATCTGATTATTCGGAAATGCTCGGCGAATACAGCTATTAAAGCAGTTTACGTCGGGTTTATTTTCAATAAATTATCATTAGCCGTGTTATATTTCAGATAATACCGTTGATTAAGCGTTTAAGCAATTCCTACGATCTTCCGTCACTGCCATCAATATCTTTATGACTACGAGATAGATGTAAATTAATTGTGCCAATAGGTCTTGATATCGCAAGTGACACTTAAAAATTAACTAATGTACCATTAAAAATTTTAAAACAAAATGGCGAAGTTTTGAAGCTAAAATCGTTACTAATTTTTTTTTCTGCCCATTTAGGTCGATAGTAGGATATCAAAATGAAGGGCTTTAATTAACCAATCTAGAAATATATATAACTTGATGTTTAAATTGCAATTGTTCTGTTGGGTTTTCTGTTTTTGGACATATAGATTGTTAAATGGTTAACACTTAATAATATAATTTATATTCTAGATAAAATAGCCTTGTCTTATCTTACAGCCTGGCTATTTCAGATGCTCGTAGCATTTCACCAACTTGACTTATTCTAGACAATTCAAGCCATGGACACTTGCTACACCAGAAGAGCTAAAAGCGCATTCCCGGATTAGGAAATGGGAATAAAATGTGTCGGGACTTGGAAGTTGAGTCTCTGGTATATATATTCCAGACGATTCCAGCCTTCTTACCTCTGGCATATTCCAGATGTTTGTGCGCGTGTGGTGCGAGAGCGGTGCGTAATGTCATTGACGGGTTTGTACGTCACATCGCTCACCACCTTCACCATTTAGCGTATGCCAAACACTTCCAGCCGTATCTCAACCTCTAGCATATTGCATATGATTGTGTAGTGCAGGAGCGACTCGTGACGTCATTAGCGGGCTTGTACGTCACATCCCAATTTTTTTATGATATTTAGGGGGCAAGCCAGCAGACGGGTTACCTGATGGAAAGCAACTGCCGTCGCCCATTAACACTCGTAACATCCGACGAGTCGCCTGTGCGTTGCCGGCCTTTATGAGGGAATAAAGAATGGAAACAGGGATAGGGGGAATAGGGAAGGTTGTTGTTGTAGAAGCACTCAGTGAACGAAACACAGCACAACGCTGTTTCATTAAACTTTTCTGTGAGGCCTGGTATTTTCGGCCCAATCGTGCCTAAGCATGGCTCTCCCACGTCAAACGACGGATATACAAACCTTTTTTTAAATCACTTTAAAATATACCTCGTATTCCAGATGATCGTGCGCGTGTGGTGCGAGAGCGGCGCGGGGTGGTCGCCGGCGGCGGTGCCCGTCACGCCGCTGACGACGGGCCGCGACGTGCTCGACTGCTGCCGGGAGCCTGGCGACGAACCCTGCCTGCTGCTGAGCGTGCACCCGCATTATGGTGGTAAGATACAGATAGTTCTTCTCAGTTGTGCGCGCGGTCCTATGTGTGGGTAACTATTTTACTCGGACGACGCCTGCCGCGTCACTGCCACATGAAACATGAAAGTTGTACATTCATAAGCGCACACGAACATAGGGCCTCGCGTACAATTGAGTTCAAGTATATATATAATTAAATTTTCAATTATAGCCCGGCGGCATATTATAAGAATTTCCGGTTAGGAAAATTCGGGTGTCCGCGTCGGATTCGCATAAAGCACACCTATCGGGGACGTATTTTAAGATTGCGCACCCGGGGCTCCTATAGTTTTCCGCCAAATCGTTCCATAGCCCTCGACGCGTGTGCGCGCTCGACGCTTGTGTGTGAATGTTGAAAGCATGTGGATCTATAACAAAGCGTATGGGTTCCGGCGGTTTGTCCGAATTTTTATGATCAGGAATTCTAACAACATCGGCCCGTCCAGAGCAATTTAAAAATATTATGTGATATCGTATCGCTTTGTCACATCACAACTTGAAGTAAGTCATATTTAAATCTCAAGTAATATTTTGCAGTAATTAAGAGGGATGTTTTGCACTCCGATCAATCCTACTTTGTTACTTCTTACTAATATTATAAATGTGAAGTTTGTGAATTTGTGAGGGGCTATGTTTGTTACTTCTTCACACTTAAACGGTTGGACCGATTTTGATAAAACTTGGTATGGAGCTGGCTGGTATTTTGGATAGCACAACTAGTTCAATAAATAGATACGTACGCCTACTCGAGTATAATATTTTCACAAAACATACTTCATAATACCAGTACAATAATGATTTAATTACCATACAGTCATTACGGTGACTCAAGCTCATATTGTTAACATGATCGGGCATTCCTCTCGTCGTATTACTGCGACATACCTACCTACACAGATCTCACTGATAACAATGCTTATTAAAGTACCTAACTTGATTCAAGATGTTATTATTTAAAGATGTTTTAAGATAATGTGCCATTGTTACAGAGAAAAGTAAAGTATGTTTGCAAAATAATTACCTAGCTGTGATTTTTTTTAAGAGTTTCTACTGTACCACTGCTGGGAAAGCCCTCCCACAAGGTCTTCCATGTATTACGTTCTAACGCCACCGCAGGCCAGCCTGACCAGGCATCCAAATCGTCTCGACATCTTTTTCGAGGCCTCCCACGGCGGCGTCGTCCATCATCTGGTACCCCACTCCATGGCGACCTTTGCCCAGCGGTCAGTGGGACTGGGCGGGTCATATCAGCCTCTTGCATAGGCTGATATGACCCGCCCAGTCCCTCTTTAATTTTGCAGCTTTCATGGCGACATCTGTAATACCTGTTTTGGAGCGCAGTATCCTGTTTTTTATTCGGTCTTTAACAATCTTAATTTTAAAACTTACATATGTACCATCATGGTTCTTTTTCTTTTTTTCATCTTTCGATAATAATTTCTCTATGGTAGCATCGATGAAATAAACTCATAATAATAATTGAGTATTATTATAATCATAACTAAATTACATTTGCTCTAAGTATATTTTTTTATGATACAGGTGACGAGGAAGTTGCTTAAAGTATAATATGTATTAATATTGTTAAGTCAAAAAACAGAAATTGAAATCACTTATTTTATTTACGGCCTGTTTCACTGCTTACTGTTAAAGTTTCTGTTAGGCTATCCATAACCTTTTTGACAGACTGAACATACAACATCTGTCAAATAAAGTTGTAGAAATTGAGTTCCATTTGACTACCTGTGAAACAGGCCCTTAACATAATATCTTTAATAACAAATAATAAACCATCCAAGAATGACATTAATTAATCAACTCGTTACCTTTTTACGTTCTTACTAATTGGCTTAAGCTATAGGCCAATAAAAAACCCTAATGAATGCACCCTAAACAGTGCCTGTCAGGAGTCGTAGCCATTTTTGCGATAAATCATCAAGATAAGTTATGGGAAAGCGCGGAGGGTAGCGGGCAAAACGACTTTTAATTCGCTAACAGTACATGATAGAGTTTGCAAATCGCCGTGGGACAACGTGGACAAACGATGTACAGTCGGCCTTAAAAATAGTGTAAAAAATACTTTATTTGAATACAAACATCGGCCAAATACGAGTCGAAAAATTGAAGGTGATTTTATGTAGCAAAAGGAGGCAAAAATTGTTTTTTGTATGGTTTTAACTGGTAGGAATTTATTTTATATTATATTTGTGAACAAAAATACCATTGCATTCCTGCCAATATTGTAGTGCAATATTCTATATAGTAGAGATATATTGTTGCTGACAGTAGACTATATAGATTTCTGATTTATTTAATACAGATATAACATGCTATGACTGTATGTAAATCTTTTTGTAATTTGTGGCGACTAACGATAGGCACTAGGACTCCAAATTAATAGACATATTGTTTGGTGTTCATGCAAATACTAGTGTGATAAGATCAAATGAAAAGTTTATTTTGTAGTTACTAATGGAAATTTTAAAATTAATTTCGTGTTTAATGTGTTTCTTTGTTTTTACGATCGCCATTAAAGAAGTAAAAAGTGACTCGTGATAATAATTTAATTTTTGTGACACATAATACGTAGAATTTCGATGGACATGTCAAAGCCTAAAAATCAAAACACTTCTTATTAAATTCAAAAAGTAACACACAAGCCATAATATCGTAAGAATATGGTTTGAATATTTATTATATTAATTGTTTTATTAATATTATAAGCAATTATACTTTTTTCATCGATTTTCGTCAATTTAACACACCAAAACCCTAAACGTTTGAGTTGTGTGCAAGCTAAAGTAGCTTCGCACTAACTTTTCGTTTGACAGCGTCTGAGCTGCGTTTGAGTTCTAACAACGGTTCATCTTCGTTCCACTGAGCTGTCAAAACGATAGCGCGATACGAAATACGTCAAAAAGTCGAGTAACGTTTCAGTTTCGTT
>JAOTAV010034025.1:0-19416 GCA_026546445.1 Cyclargus thomasi
TATGGGAGATTTTTTTAGTCCGTCGCTAACTGCCCCCGTAGGTATTTTTTCCTGCCCTATACAGTTGACCCCCCCTGATACATAGCGGCATGTTAGCTTGACGAGGGCAGTAGTATGTATTCCCGTAAGTTCTAGTACGAGTAAGAGGATCTATGCGTCGGACGGGCATGTAAAAAGTTGATCTTGCGCCTGATCTCTCGCCAAGTGTGTCGGTCATCCGTCCCACTGGGTTATGAGAGTAACAGAAGGAGAGAGTGCTCTTGTGTACTGCGCACACGCTTGGGCAATATAAAATTTCTCCTGCGTAACAGGCCTGGCATCTATGAAACCGGCCACCGCCACCGAAGCAGGTGTGGGAGTTATTATTATTATTTATTGTATTCTTCATCTCAAAAGCCTTACGAAGTACGACTTGCAACATTGGACATGTGTTTCTCAGAACTTTCTTATCGCATTAAACGCAGCATAAATTATAATGATTGCCTTGTATTACCTTAAACACTTTAAATAATGTCAACTTTTTATCGCCTCTCATAAAGACACAAATACTTTCACGTATAAAATTAGTAAGTGGGCTTTTGTAAAACACGACTTTTATTTGGCATTAAATTTAAGAAACCTGAACGTGCAAGCGACCCAATTGTGGTCCTTTAATTTTAATGATCGCTTAATGGTCGGAATCAAGGACAGTGGTACCAAGATGGACGTCTACCGTTACACGGCATCGCATTATTTACAAAATCACCACTCGCGCTGCTGTAAGACAAAACGAGCAATCTTGTGACGTAATTGCGCTATAACAGGACAAAAACTTGATTAACTCTGGAAGGTTAGGAAAAAAGTTAATATGAAAACTGTATTTTGAAGCCGTTATGAAATTAGCAGGGAGATAACATACAATTAGTATGATGACATCCCCTTCAAGTGATGGAATTGTTAACAGTATTTTATAAAATAACTTGCTATCCTGTGGCCACTTCGATGGGCTTTAATGTTAAGGGTGAACAACCGTTAACTGATTCTCAGACCTACAGTTAAATGAGCATATAAAATTTGGTGAAAATCGGTAACGCCGTTTCGGGTGAGATAGGTAACTTTATATACATACTTACATATTAAAATTATTACATTTTGGCGCATAATTACAAATAAGAGTTGTAATTTCCGTCAATAACTCAAATGAAGCGCTCTGTTAATTTGATACATGATATGAAAAAAATATTTTTCATATTTACCTTAATATGCAGATAAAAAATTTCTAAGAATTTTTTGATAATATATATATAAACATAATGGCGAGCTACGGACGTCTACGAACGAGCTACGAAGACTGCTACGAGTCGAAATCAAAGAATACTATTTATTTATTCCAATTGCTAATTGCTATAAATTGTGATAATCTGCAGTCTACTATACAAAAATAAGTCGGGTTTTTCTTCGAGACAGATAATGCAAAACCGCGGAAATCGGTTTGTGCATTCTCCAGAACGCACGAACCAATTTCCACGGGTTTGCATTCGTTGGAAAAGTCTCGAGCTCCGTGAAGTTTGTAGCAAAAAAAATTTTGGTAAACTTCAAGAAAAAAGTTACCACCCGGACGAAGTCGCGGGTAACAGCTAGTTGTTAATATAAATATGAGGATAAGGATATTGAGATATGAAACAGTTTCAAAATTTTAATGAATGGACGGTTTATATTATCCTAATCCCTCTGGATTAGGATAATATAAACGAGAATATAAAGGATAATATACAGGAAGTTTTGCATAAAATTTTATGCAAAACTTTTTTTGCATAAAATTTTATTTCTAATTGGATTAGTGGATTAGAATAGTGTTAAGTGATCGATTCCACGCATACTGAAACAACACTGGCGAAAAGTCAAAAGAGCAAAGTGCAAAGCAATGGTTACTTTCCACCCAATTCCATTTAGAATGTTGGAATACCCGCTGTACTTTTAGTACACAGTATGCAATATGTATGAGTTTAGCTAGAATTATGCGTCATAATATGATACCGGTAATATTATGCAGATCACCCGCTCTGACAAAGGAACCTATGAATACATAATCGCGTTTGTCACGCTTTATATAATTTTTTTTTTAAATGATATTTAAGGGGCAAGCGAGCAGACCTTATGGAAACACAGCACAACGCCATTTCACGCCAGTTTTCTGGCGCGGTATCACTCGTGCCGAAGCATGAGATATCAAAATAAAAAAAATGTAACAGAAATTTATACATACTTTCACATTTCTATACATATAATAAAACAGTAAAAATGGAGTGTCTGTACATTTAATATTTTTATAAAATAATCAATGTGGGAGTGGAACTAAGGAACAGTAATAGAACACGTATCGATAAAAAAAAGTTGTCTGTTTATCTGTTTGTACGCGCTAATCTCGGGAACTTCTGGATGGATTTGAATAAATCTTTTTTTGTTTAATAGCTATTAGATATGGGTAACATATAGGATATATCACGGGACAATGCACGGTTCCCGCGTGATATATAATTTTTTGCGCAACGAAGTTGCAGGCACCAACTAGTTATAAAATAAAGTTTTATATATGGCGATAATTTGCAACTGATGAAAACGAAACTTCTACGAACTCGTTTCTGGGACGAAAGTTTCCGAATTAATTATTATGACGAATCGCAAAACGTAAACATAGCTACCGGATTTAAAATCAGATACATTTTAATTAGCCACGCCGCGTCGAAGAAAATGCAACCTTAACATGCCGGGATAGAATTTATTATTGCGTGGTACGATATAGCAAAATAAACCCACGTGCAAAGAAAATTGTCCTTTTTGGTATGCCGTTTGCATCGCTCCTTTAACAGGTTCTAGGCGAGAGCTGTTGTCCGACTGTTTGTCACAGATATAGAAAGTGGACTGATTCGTTTAATAACTGACCAAGCCTAACGCGAACTAGACATTTTAGGTTTAATACACTTTCTAGACAATATGATAGGCTGCCGTCCCCAAGTTAAAATGCCGCTATGTACTAAAAGTACTTTTTGAGTTATGAGCAAAAAACATCGCAGTTGTTCTATGGGCTTGGTACTTTATAACGGCAATTAATTTAATAACTCGATGACTATAAAAGCTACAAAAATTTTGCTTGTGTATAAGCAAAATTTTTGTAGATATCGATAGACCTTTTTCTTCTGATAGCATCAAAATGTCAAAAACGACTACATGTTGGTTAACGGCATTTAAGCTTGAGGACGGAGGAGGAGGAGGAGTAGGATCGTGCTATATTTTGGTTAGCTTTAAAGTATATGAATATTAATTACCTATATTTTATCCAAACTCCTTCATTTGGGATCCACAACATACAACGGTTACTCACAGAGTGCAATACTGGTATAAATGAGTGACTTGTATATTATCGATTAAGGATTTGGAATTATACTTAATGAGTTTATTAATTAATTATAACTTAAAGATTAACTGGAAATTTAAAATTTAGCACATGCTATCGATGGAATAAACGTGACATATTCCTTAATAGAAATATGTAAAATTTATAGTAATTAATTCCATATAGAAGGCTATAAGTACTTATCATAATTAAAGACGTAAGAAGTAAAAAAATGCCATAAATAGAGGCTTAAGGACCTGGAAATTTGTGAGAGGAAACGGAAACTTTTATATAGAAGTAAAATGTTACTTATCTTCGCCCTCTTACGTCTTTAATTATTTGAAAATATTCTTAAAAAAAAATAACAAAAAACTCACAGCAGGTCGATCCTGTGTTGGCAAAGGAAGCGAAGTGACCACTGCGACCGCCGCCTTTGGTGATAGAGAGAGAAAGAGCTATCGCCACTTTCACCCGCTCCACTTAGTCCTGGCGACTGTGCGATGCGCCTGCGCCTTCCACTTTATGTACTAATCATATACCTACCTGTTTACCATTATCAGCTAATGATATAATTGTTGCAATTTCGCTTTATGTGGGATCGTAATTCGTTTTTGCATACAAGTAAACTACTGGCCTGATTAACCTTAGAACCTATAGGATCTCAATTTCTAAACAAAATAATTCGTCTGTCAGATACCGTACTAAGACTCAACAGAAATTTCGGATAGTATGCTGCCAAGCGTCCAAATTTTTCTGATCAGAAATTCGGATAATTTGTTGGCGGATTAATTCTTAGTTTGTGACGGACCTGACGGACCTTTTTTGACACATTTTATTTGAATTGAGAATGTCAGAGTTTTGTACTCTCTACTTTTACTACTCTAAAATTTGGCCGTGTTCGGTAGCGTTTTTTGACGAATGCGCTGTGAAATTTTATACTGCGCAGACCAAAGAGTAAGATATATGTGATTGATTGTACTGTTGATTCATGGTGGAAATTCATGTTCATACTTAAAGAAACACACTTTTCTTGCAATTTTTCCACTACCGTTTCAAAGTCATCATCACACCTGATGATGACTTTGTCGAAACCGGTCGTGTATTTATTAAAAATTTGTAAAATCTAAGAAAATATAGTGGAAAAAATGCAAGAAAAGTGTGTTTCATAGAGTAAGAGTTTGCGCAGTAAAATTCATAGATAGAATTTCACAGCGCATGCGTCAAAAAACGCTACCGAACACGGCCATTGTCTCTCTACAATTTTCCAAATTTCCTACCTAATTTACTATCTTTATTATAATATAATTTCGATTTTAATATAATTTCGATAATTTTAATATAATTTCGATCTATCCCTAATTTTAATATAATTTCGATCTCTTTACAAGCCGTATAGTTTAAGTTGACATATCACATAGTTTGAGTCAGAAATTAGGTCTACAGATATCGATCCTGGCGACACAGGAGATATTATAGTGATGTGAAAATCCGTAAAATTAGAAAATTACAGATGACTTTTACTGTTGCTCACTCTATGTGAGCAACAGTAAAAGTCATCTGTAGTCCTACTCTCAAACCGCACATTTAAATCTTCGACCTTGGCCTAATGGTGCGGTTCGTTTGTAAGGGTAGAACGCCATTCGGTGGTTCGATGGAGTCAGAATATTTGAATGTCCCACTGCTGAAATTTTAGAGATATAACCCCCATCACTCACTTAAACCGTTTTATTGTTCCTAAATAAAAAAAAAACTTTTATTATGCAAAGGATTTACAGCATTCAATGAACGCGCCTAGCCGGACAGAGGCTTTTTGATCGCATGTCCGGCCAAAATAAAAGATGTCCGTCTTGTCTGGCTTTTTATATTTCGCAATAATAAAGTACCTATCTAAAACTTATTTGGCATTCGATTTTATTCATCATTTCACTAGAAATTAATAAGATTTATTATAATAATTATAAAGACTTGATTTTACATAAAATTTTTTGTCGTACCGATTAATATATATAAAATCCTCAATAACATAGGGTGTCCGGCTTTTTTAACTAAATTAGGTTTTGCAACCTGGCAACCCTAAACGTGCCAATATTATGCCAAATATTACATACTAGCTGACCCGGCAAACGTTGTTTTGCCATATAAATAATTTTCCCTAACATTTAGGGGGATGAAAAGTAAATGCATGCAAAATTTGGTTAAAATCGGTAAAGCCGTTTCGGAGGAGTACGAAGTACGAGTGACACGAGAATTTTATATATTAGATTACATGACTTGGTTGCCCCAAAATTCGTTTATCGCGTGGCAACCATACATTTTTCCGTCATGAGAAGTGTTCCCCAGATCATTCTGGGGTGGGCACGTCCTACCCCTCCCCCCATTTGTACTACGGGCTTTTATTAACACCAGCCGACTTACTTTTCCCATGTAATACCCTCAATACGCACGCAAAATATCCGATTTCTGATGATAAAGTATTCAAGTTATTTCCTTTTCCTCGATACAATATAGCGAATACAAGCCGTATGTAGGTCGATTGTTTTGAATAACTGGATGTGAATAACTTAACATTTGTTTACATTTTTCTGTGCGATTCTTGGAATAAACATTAAAAGGCTATAAAACATACTACATAGGTTCTTCTAGCGATGCAATTGGCAGTTACCTATTTGTTTTATTAGACATCGGATATTTTTTTAAGTTTTAATTGCTGACAAAGTATTATTTAAACTACTTTTGAAATCATCAATGAAGTTTCTTGGGTATTTAAATATATTCTTGATGAAAAATTAAAATTTTAGTACTTTAATTTTAAATTATGTTTCAACAATGCATGGGAATGGCTGGACATATTTATTAGTTTTGTTTTTTTTAAACGGTATCCAATCAGGAAATATTTAGTTAAGGACTAATAAATTCTGTAAAATGAAAAGTTCTTGTTTTACGTCCAAATTATAATTATTTAATGAGCGGTAAAAATGTTTAAACAATTTAAGGCCTACATTTTTTAAATTGCAATATTTCTATAATAAAACTTTGCTACTTTATTAAAATATTTTGTGAAAATTAAGTAGGGATCAATTAAAATGCGTTAATCGTTTAAGCCTGGCTTAATCACTACGAAAATATTTATTAAACGTGAAATGAAGGTATTTAATAGTATGTACTATAGTTTTTTGTGCAATGAGCTCTAAGACCAGTTTAGACAGCGTTTAGTACTTAAGAGTATTATAAAAAATATAATAGAAGTTGTTTTTACTAATAAAGAAACCTTTAAGAATGAAAATAGCATCTCAAAAATTTTTGATCATGCTATTAAGTACTAAAAGCTGACTTTAATAGCGTGTAACTAAAAGTTTAACGCGATAAAGTTTGTTTGTTATTTCGTTATTTTTTTATATGAATAATAGTTTATACATAGTTTGTGTTTAAATAAGTGGTAAAATATAAAAGAGTGTGTGTTATATAAAATAGGTAAAATATAAAAGAGTGTGTGTTATATAAAACTCATTAGTTCCTTTCCCGCTCGTCAATGCCATCAGCGCCAAAATACCGAAAATCAAATCGCCTTACCATGGCTAGGCTTATCGTTAGTCCAGCGTATTTATAATATAGAGGTCAGGTATAATATGGAGGTCGCGACCGATAATTTGTTTTCAGATTTAGGACCACATTTTGATAATAATTAAACATTCTAGTGATTAAAGTAATTAGCAGGAGTGGTTAGATTCATGTTAAATTCTTCCTTTAATTACAGTTCAATAATTAATGTTCATTTCTAGGTGCCGGGGAGGAGAATGCTATCATTGGAGTAACTCGAGCGTCGTGGAGACCTAGTACGTTTTGTAGATTAGGTAATATGGAGATGAAAATAATAAGGCCATTTTTTGTTATAGCGGTGGGATAGAAGAAGCTACAGCGCTTATAAGGTTATAAAAAAAAAAAATTATTGTTTTTTTTAACTCAACATTTATTACGTGGTTTTAGACAGCAAGGCTTAAAGCATTTAGCTGAACGTGACAATATTATTTATAATAAAATCATCAGTTCTTTTTGTGATTTTTTTTAGCGTATTATTAATATCTCCTATCTTAATCTGACGGTTTCAATGACATTACGGTACTAAAAAACAGCTTTTTAAGAACCGAAGTAACTAAGAAATCAGATTTTTATTCCATGATAATCAGAGCCATAGAAAGCCTGGCTCAATCTGCTGCGCTCAATTAAACCCAAAATTCCCCTCTTGTTCTCCTCTACTAGCATGTACGGAAGTTATATATTATTTGAATAAATATTGTTCTTTTTAAATTCGATTTTCAAGTCACTGTAGACTCTATAAACAAGATTTCCCAAATGCACTTCTGATAACAATCATCGTTATGCACTTGATCGTGTCTTGACCGGTTCACAATCATTGATTTTGTCATCAGGCCAAAAATGGCAGCGAGCAGCGGTACTCGAGGGGCTACATCTGCAATTTATTGCAAAACTTACTCAAACATTACCGTGTGTTACACGTATGACATCAAACATTTAAAACGTAATAAATGAAAGGCCTTAGAGATGAGAAATATCGATTACATATCGATGTTTTTAGTTGGATAACATTATTCTTTGTCAGAATTACGCCAGAGTACAAAACATTCTCCTTAAGCGATTGAGGCTATGGGCCAATATGGACAAAGTACGAAAAAACATGTGTCGGATTAAATTTTCGAAGCATTGTTGTTTCTTTCACTTTAAGTCAGTGTAGGCGGCAAGGGATTTGATATAAAACTAAGTAGAAAATGTTCAAGGAAAACAAAATATTATATTTGTTTTTAATGAGATTTTCGGTATCGACACTAGGCTTCTTTTCTTATTGAATTCGAAAACAGTTTAAAAATACCAATGTTTTGGAACATGATGATTTTCTAACACCAAAAGTAGCATAACTTACGATCCATCCTTTCAACTAAGCTTATGCCAACATATGAGTATACATTTTCACTGTTTCTTTACAGCTTTATATCGATTATCGACATACCAAGGACATCGATACTCAATTTGCCCTCTCACTACAAAGGGTTTGTTATTTACTGCTGCCCTTATTGTTTGTTTACTGTTAGCTGACATTGGTCGATTAATTAAAAGCTGGTTTAATTAGTGGTAACCTAATTACAGAACACAATTTATTATGTGATTTACACATAGGGTTATGAGATGAAAAAAATCAAAAGTCCGGGGAATAGGCCTGATTTCCATCCAAAAAATCCAAAAAGCGAGCAAACGGGTTACCTGTTGGAAAGCAACTGCCGTCGCCCATGGACACTCGTGGCATCCGAAGAGTCGCAAGTGCGTTGCCTGCCTTTATGAGAGAATAGGGAATGGGAGTAGGGAAAAGGGGATTAAGGAAGTTGGGCCACCGGTAAACTCACTCACTGAACGAAATACAGTGTGCTGTTTCACGTTTCTCGCCAGTTTTCTATGGGGCAGAAGCATGGCTCTCCCAGGCTTTTACAGTTTAATATTTTTAGGTCTTATTATTTAGTTTTTTACAGTCTAAAATCTTAAAAGTATTAACGTATTTTGTTGTCAATCTAAAAAACCCGAGATTAGTCAAGTCAGGCCGCAACTGTCGCAAGCCTGGGAAAAGATCAAAAATCCTGAGATCTCTGGCCAAATCCTCAAATGGTAACCCTACTTACACATGTACCTTCTAATTAGTTTTCATTCATTTGTAAAAAATTTTGCCCTGCTGAGTCATAATGAATGGCTACACAAGATATAAGTAGGGAGTTCGTCATAAATTGAAGTCTTCGGAATTTTAGGACTTGAGTAAAGCCTATAATAGTCTACTACGTATTTCATATGTAATATTATGTTAGTTCTATTCTTTAAGCCAATGATCAGTGAACTGAGTTATATTTGACCAAAGCCCAAAAGGGACTTTACGGTGAACGCATATCTGTAAGAGTCGTTCGAATCGAAGTCAATCCGCCATTGACTTTGACAGCGATTCGGACAGACCGGACGGTTCCATGATATTTCATATTATATCGAATTCTAAAATTCTTTTCGGTCCTCGCATTCGGCTAGTTTGGTTCGTTTTCGCTTCTTTGTAGAATCGCCGAACAAAATCTATGAAATAAGCGTTCGTTATGCGTTATGTCATATCTATACATCTTGCTTGGCGATTCTATAAAGAAGTGAACTTATAGCTATAAAAGAATACCTCTAAGAGACTAAACAATACCTCAAAGGTATCTTAAACTATGCCCCTGAATAAGAAAATTTAACGCGTAAAATGCATATTTAGTGATTGCGCATTTTTATTTAGAGCAGCACACGGTCAAATATGTTGCATGCAGGCTGATATGCTATCAAGGACTCGCATGCATTCCAATTTAATATATTATGACGACTGTAAATAATAAATATGGCATTTGCACAACGTCCGCGCTGGCGCATCGGTTTCGAAAATAGCCGTCAAACTTCATATTTGGAGACGATTATAGTATTATTTATCACCGTGTTTTGTCAATAGAACCTTTTTCAATATATAAGTTATCAATATGTTTGGTGCGCACGAATATTTTCGACGCGTTATTTTGTCTTTTATAAACAGTGGATGGTTTGTCTAGGCAAAAATAACATAGATGTAGAGAATTATGTAGCCAGTATTATGATCGCCTTTGTCGGACAGTCGCGTCGTCGGTCCTCTATATTATTTTACAATTCTACATCTATGGTTTTTTGGCCAAGGAAGCATCCACTTGTTTAGAAAGATGTAGAGTCAGAATTTTTAGATGTGAAATTTACCAGAGTCTTTGCACAACAAAACTTTACCACAAATGTAATACTTGGCTTTTTTCTACATAAATAAACGAATTTAAACTAATGTCATTCAATAAAATATTGATAAAGATATTGTAGAAATACAAGTAAGAAGTTTGTCGTGTTGTACATTTAGGTTAAGCGTCTACACGCACTTATGTAGCGGTTTTAGGATTGGAAAAATAAAAAAACAAAACGTAAAAGAGATCTTGACCTCTTTCGTTTTGTTCTATATTTAAAAACATTTTTATGCACTTTTTATTGACAGCCAGGGCTTACTGTAGTTATATCGTAAGTTTATTACAGGTCAGTTGTATACAAACACCTCATTCAGAAATTTATATTCTGCTTAGACTTAAGGAAGCTTGTAGAGGGGACCTTACGGTCGCATCCAGAGATTCCAATACAACCAGCACTGCAATCCTATTGGAATAATGCAAACGGCCACTAGAATACCCGTGCATGCAATTCGGTATACCTATTAAATTAGTTCTAATTAAGTAGAAGGTCTGGCAAAAATATACGCTGATTTTGTCTAAATCTCTGATTGTTTTGTACGCTACTTCCAGAGCGTTCCAAGATTACTCTTCCAGAGAGCAAACATTTCGTAAGTGATCATGTTGTTTATTTGCTTATTTGTATTGATGTAGGTACAGGTACAGCAAATAAACATTTAATAATTAGGGCAGACATAATCGTCTTGTTATCTGCATACGGGCGCGACGCTCGCCTTGACACACTACTGCGATTTACAACTGCTGCGCCATGGAACACACCCACTGCTGTCACGGCCGTGTAGTTTCCGAAAACAATCCGTATCTGGAAAGTCTAACAGGAAACATCGTCACAGAGAAGAAATAGGTAAATGACAGGGAGAAGCAATAGTTAAACGTCGTAACTCGTGTTTAAAAAAAAAGTAACTTTTTTGAATTAAAAAAGAATTTTATGTTTTTTTTTTAATTTGTGATATTATGATAATATACCGTGGTAGGCACCGTAGTCTCGACGTTCAGAAAGTGTAATTTAAGAACTGATTTTGAATAAAAAAGATTTTGATTTGATTTGAAACATAGCTGCTTTGACACGGATGGGCCGGCCCTATCGGAGAAATACCACGGCCTCAAAAAATGGCGTAAAACAGTGCTTGCGTTCTGTTTCGTCGATTGAGTTTAAAAGGCTTTCGCGGAAGTCCATTATACGATTTTCTATCCCTATTCCATTTTCGTATTCTTAAAAAAGCCGACAACGCAACTCTTATGAACAAGCGCCCTATTCCTTTAATCGATGCATAGTCTACATCCTTAATTCCTAAAGTGTCAGTTTCAACAATGAAGATGACCAGAGAATAAGAACATCTCTTAACTCGTACCTCAGTAGTTAGTAGCCAGTGTTGAATGTAGCCAAATATATCCCAGATCCCAGTCACATAAAAAGAGCTTATAAGTAAATAAGTTGTTTTTTTTTAAGTCGCTTCACACCACGTCAGCCTGGTCCCGTGGTATGTTCCCGAGGGACTTGTATTACAGGTACCAGACAACGAAAATATATTAAACACTTGTTATGCTATACATTTATTTAAGATTTTTATTATATGATAAAAATATTTAATACACATCCACGACCCAGGAAATTTGAAAACCTTTTTTTTTGTTTCGTTGGCGGGATTCGAACCCGTGATCCCCGGCGTGTGCTACCAACTCAACCACAGATGTCGTAAAAAAAATACAGATAGAATATAGATCTTTGTTTTTATATATACGGAACAATTGATGCAATCCGTCGGATGTCAATTAGTCTTCTTCTAGGTCAATGTTACCGAATATAAATAGCTGCCAGTGATCTAAATACCTTAATTGTAACGAATATTTACTAAATATTGACAAATAATGATAAATAGTATTTGTGTCAAGTACAGTTTATAGATGGTCCCTATTAGTGTATTTTGATCTTATTTGTAATAAGTTCAAATTGTAATTTACACACACACTCACAAACACACATATACACGCACGCACACCCTTTATAAGATGCTCTGTAATTTTTTTGTTTAAGACTGATTGAGATGAAGTTTAATTTAATTTATTTCAAAATACATAACAAGAATAAAATATTACAAAAAAATTGTTACATAATTCGTGATTAATATACAATAACCATAATTAATTACTTCATTTATGTCATGTGTAGATGTGTAGTAGTGTAGACATTAATTACTATTTTCTGTTTGAAAAATCAGTTCTAATCTTGATTAAGAATAATGAAATCATATTATTGTAAAATATTTTTAAATATTATTATAAGATTTTTGTCTCGGTTGACACACTACAATGATATGCAGTATTTTTAAATAAGAAAATAAAATCTAGTTTATACGGCTCCACCCGAAAGTTAATAGTCTGTAAAATTTACTAATTATTATATACTACGTCATAATATAAAACACATACGTCATCATTGGGACTTAAGATAACTTTAGAGAACAATTAAAAATTGAAATGTCTTTTGCTACTCATGTTATTAAAAAAAATAAAGGTTTGAAACCAATCCAAAGGTTTTAAGAATATATAAAATTAAGCCATAATATACCGATAATAGTGTCGGTATATCATGGCGCGCACAAACAATGCGTTATCTAATTGCACAAATAAGTAATGGAGAAACGGCCTGAGTCAGTCTACTGTATGAAATTAGTACTGCGTTTATACAGAGCCACCATTTCGACATGTAATGGAAGTTTTACTCGGAAAGATACATGTGTTTTATGCAACCCAGTGTTGATAAAATATATCAAATATACGAGGAAAACAAAATGTAAATAATACTTGAATATGTTTGTGAAAACTGCGAGAGAACAATGTTACCATGTTTGAAAAAAAACAAAATTAAAAGGAATAGAAACTCGAATTTTCAGTACCTAGTATTAAGAAGTTGAACAACAAAGATATGTCTTGAAAACGTTTAATCAGCTTTATCAAATTAATTTAAACATTTTTTAAACTCAAAACGTTCATCCACCATTTTTAGAACCATCTCGAGAGCGAGTCCCTGTTAGGGATGCGCGTGAGCCGACGCGACTAGTGTTGTCCGCTCTCGATTAGTAATCGATTTAACACTAGTTACAAGATTGCGTTGGTAGATTTGAAAGAGATATAATATATCGAATGTGTATATTATAGTTCTTTCAAAAATTTGTAAAAAAAGATATCCAGTTCTGAGTTGTTACAGAAAATAAAGATTGCCAAGTGTGGGAATTGTTATAAATCGCTTTTATAAGGTTTCGTTACTGTTCTTCCTTTTATGCTACAAAATATTTTAAATAACGGTTTTTGAGTTTATATAAGGTTTTCGCGTTATCTTATGAAACGATTTATTACATTTGACTCGTCACAAACTCACTAAAATCAAGAAAGTCACTTTCTTCTTAGGTAGGTACGCTACTTATAATAACGTCCACTTTGAGACATTTTACGGTCTCAAGAACGTAATACGGACACTCATTGTCGTCGGAGAGCCATGCTTCGGCTAATAAGCGACCTTGACCGAAGATACCACGGCCTCACAGAAAACCGGCGTTAACAGCACTTTCTCTATTATTCGTCGATAGCACATTGATTTTTTTGATTGAATACAAAATAAAAATATGTAACATTAGAATTTCCTAGAATCTAGTCAAAATGTTTTCATTTTCACTAGCTACCATTATAAATCGAACCTGTATTACGGATCGCCGGGACATCACCCCAAGGTAGAGTTCGGGTATCTTTTGATCTAATTAACACATTACACACCCAGAATGGAAAGGCTGAAAATGTGCCAGCGATATGTGCCAATGTTTATGGTGGGTCAGTGCAACTGCGCACAACGCCGCCAATATCGAAAATTGCAAAACGTAAGTCCTGAATTGCGTAAGGCGTTGAGCAACTCCGACCGAATATAAGAGACCTCACCATCCGCTTACGTAACGCGTCCAGCCTCCACCTAGTACCTAAGGCTGCTGTCTAATCTAGACTGTGATCTTCCACACCTTTCACCCAAGAACAAAGAGCTAATTGAACTATCACCCGGTATACCAGGACAGGATCGGGTCATAGTTCAATTAGCTCCGGGGAAGATATTGATACAGACCCAGATGTCAGACCTACATCATTTGGTCCGACCAACTTTTTTAATTAGATCTGGCTCTGTTCCAACTTCTCCGATACAGTACATGGTAGAAGTTGAAGACATTAATGGAAGAAGCAGATAACATTTCAAAACTCCCGGACTTTTGCGTTGTTAGACGCTTTTGGATCCGAAAATTTTATGAAATTAAAATAATGTATAGCTAGATACACTTGCTAAATGATGAAATAGATCAGTTACTTGAAGGTTGCAAAAGTTATTTGCTTCTACCACTTATGTCTTCATTTCAGAACATCCCACTGATGCGTAACTTTTTGATTTCTGTTAGATATAGAGGACTTTACAAAGACTTAAATAAAGGGATTGCTCGTGTCACATCTCCTGATACATCGGGCTTTTTAAATTATTGATAGTTGATGACCGCAACTTTGTTGCGCGAAAATTTGAATATCACAGGAATCGTTCATTTTCCCGGGATAAAAAGCATCTTATGCGTTGCCTAGACTTAATAGGTATTAAATAAAAAAAGATTTATTCAAATCCGTCCAGTAGGTTCAGAGATTAGCGCATACAAACAGACTTTTTTGTCGACTTGTGTTCTATTACTGTTCCTAAGCCCCCCACATTAATTAGTTTGTAAAAATATTAAATGTACAGACACACCAATTTTACTGTTTTATCATATGTATAGATGTATAGATAGATGAGTTCAAAGGTCATCAACAAACTAAGTTTAAGACATTTTTAACAAGTCATTCTTACTAGGTAACCTTAGGCAAAAAAATAACAATTAAAATTTCCGTGGAAACTGAAACCTACGGCGACAGACAAGGCAATATTTACCACCAGGCATCCATTTTAATTTCAAACGCATACGTCCTTATAATAGACAATGGCCCAATTACATAACGTTATAGAGTGCAGTTGCAAACAGATTTCCAGTAAACCGTTCCACTTTGTGACAGTAAAAGATGTCAATGATAAATAATCAATGGTGGAAAATCATTTGCATTTCCAGCCGTTGTTATTGTGCTCTCTCTCTTTGCATTTTTCTTATTGTTTTTTAAGTTTTTATTAAGAACAAATTATAAGAAATAAAAAATTAAGACTCAAAACACTTTATTACAACATTTTTTAGCAATAATACCATACGTTTTTTCCAAGACTAACAAAATATAAATTAAAAGTTGTGAGACAAATGGGTAATTTGACAAGATCCAATATTTTTAAAACAAAATCATGTCAAATATGTACTTTAACTGTTAAACGAAACAAAATCGCCATGATTATTGCAATTCAAAAATCGAACATAAAGTTAAGTGATATCGAATATTAAATTAATTCACTTACCTCGATAAGTGATTTAATTTAATCGTTCATACCTCCCTAATATACGGTAAATACCGTGTTCACATTAAAACAAATTCAAATTAACTCATTAATTAGCATATTAAATACGTTATCTGCTAAAACCTGTAAAAAGGTTATTGTGTCAGTGTTTACTTACGCCAAAACAGTGTTAAGACGAGATCAAAACTTGCCGTAACGACGCAACTCCGTTACGTGTAAATCGACTTGAATGGGGGGCTTTATTTTTGTTTGCTTCCTTAATCCTTCCTCGATCCGATTTCCTTATTCCTTTCCCAATCATGTACTTCATCGATTTCATCGGAAAAAATTAATCATATTATATGTTTTTATCAATAATTATAACTTTTCTTGACTTTTGAAAGCTCATTCCACCGGGTCAACTCGTGGGGTCAACCTGTGAACGGATTATCTCTCACCTAATCTGACTAGCCGCGCGATGTCACACCATTAATTTTGACCCGCAGCGCGGTAAGTGGGACAAATGTGAAGGATAGACGAAGGTCAGTATCTCGCGCGGCGGTGGGGCGGGCGCGCGTACCCGTGAACTTGGCATCACCCTGGCCGCCAGCGCCCCCTATAATAGCGGGGCCGGCGGCGCCCCCTGCCTCCAGAGCCGAGCCCGACTCCGCCAGACATGCTCCGTGCCTTGTGCCTCTTGGCCGTGCTGGCCGCAGTTCGCGCCTGCAAGCCCTGCAGTGAGTTTTTCGTGTCTATTTGTGTGTGGCCTTGTGTGTGGTTTGTTTAACACCGAGGTAGGTGAGTGCGGTTAACGCGCTAGTGAAAGAGGCGCGTCAATTTTTTTTTAAGTCAAATTATTAAAAATATATGGGTAATATTGAATAAGTTTGATGTAAATTGAGTTTACAATATTAATGTAAATTAAACAATTTAACGTAAAAAAAATGGAATAATAAGTAAGGAAATTAGAAATAGAAAACTCTGTCTAAACAGAATAAAAAATCAATCGACATTTACTATTAAATCAATTACAACTAAACATTTTATTAGATAATCAAATTTTAGTGCACAAAAAAAAAATAGTTCTAAAATTAAATGTAGCATATATTTTATACCAATAAATAATAATGGAAATAAAACCAAATCGAACGAGAGATATAAACAAGGAGTAGCTTAGCGTAATATATCGACAATATCAGCGTTTTATGAATGAAGTGACGTTGTTATTTAGTCGCATCGCCCGGCCACGCTGACGGGTTGACTGCTCAAATGACCCCGTACTGGGAATAACGTGGTTCATCCATAAAATTAATTTGTGAACAAAATATTATCGATATTAATAATCTATGCTAGTAGTATTCATAATAATAAACATTTATTCTATAATTTGGATATTACTATGCGTACATTACAAAAACAAGATAGAACACAAACAAAATAAATTTTTTTGACAATAGACCATTAGCACAGAACAATTACAAAAATTATATTTTTATGCGTATAAATCAATTAAAAATTTAGACGCACACGAGAAACTGGTAGGCAGAGCGATGCCCAAACCGAAGAAATGGTATCCACTCAGGATTATGACTGTGGACCACAGTCAGTAAATATATTAAATATTAGTATGTATTTTTACGAGTTTATAGTCTCCTGTAAATTATAGAAACCGGTGATGTATGAGTTGGACTCGCTCACTGACACCCGTACCAGTGGAAAGCAAAAAAATTGAGAATTAAAGTTTATTATTATATTCAAAGTTACACAGAAGATAACAAACCGTCATATAAAGAACATGGTTGTAGTATTCTTTTAATACAATTTTTTAAATGTTTAATTTATTTTTTAATTTTTAGCGGCAACAGAAAAAAGCAATACATGATTTGAAAATTTCAACTCTCTCCTATTACCGTTCTTGGGATACAGACTTGTGACAGACTGACGGACATCCAAGTCTTAGTAATTGGGTCCCGTTTTTACCCTTTCGGTACGGAGCCCTAAAATCGATATTGAGGATAGTACAAAGTGCATGTAGGGGGCAAGCAAGTAGACGGGTTACCTGATGGAAGGCAACTGCCGTCGCTCATGGACACTCGTGGTATCCGAAGAGGCGGAAGTGCGTTGCCTGCCTTAATGTATAATAGGGAATGGGAATAGGGATTGGGGGATTAGGGAAGTTGGGCCACCGCTAAACTCACTCACAGCACAAAGCCGTTTCACGCCAGTTTTCTGTGAAGCCGTGGTATTATTAAGGTCGAGCCGGCTTATTCGTGCCGAAGTATGGTTCTCCCACGACAATGAACATCCGTATTATGTACTTGAGATCGGAAAACGTCCCACTGGTACACGCCTCCACCGGGGTTCGAACCTGCGCCCTCTCGAGTGCGAACGAAAGGTCTTACACGATAGACTACAGACGCTCTTCAATACTATATATCTTATCACTCATGTGAGTACATTTGTGAATGTAAAGCATTTAGCATCTAATCGTGTATTCATGAGCGCATTCAATTAACATAATATTGAGGTACAATGGTACAAAGTTCGTACCAATGAAGAATGTCAGTCCTAAGTAGACATATTAGGTACACTTAGGACAGTGTGCTCGAGATTATTTTATTGACGGACAATATTTTACTCTTACTGTGATCTAACTGCTAATTAGGTTCTATGACAGTATACAGGGTTAATCTATAATATATCTTATCTACATATTTAAAATAACAAATCCTGACTGACTGACTAATTCATATTCGCCGAGCAAAAACTGTTTAAACTACAGTCATTATTTTCGTGAGTAGGATTGTTTTTTGAGTAGGGGTGTCTAAGTGTGCTAAGCTAAGTGTGCTAAGAAATGAATTTTAAAAATTCTACCCCTAAGGGGATGAAATAGGGGTGGAAAGTTTGTATGAAAGTTTTTTGCTTTTATTTGTTCAGTTAAAGACATGATATTTTATTTCTAAGCTACTGATTCAAAATAAATAAATACGTGTTTAAGCTTTTTTTGAAATTCTACCCCTAGGAGGGTGAAAAGGGGGTATAAGTTTCTATACATTTTTGTACACAAGTACGTCATTTCTTAAGTTAGATACCTAAAATTTTGTTTCTGAGCTGCTGATTCAAAATAAATGAATACGTGTTTAAGCGTTTTGAAACCGGGTAAAGCCGTGTACCAATGAGACATTTTCCGATCTCAAATACATAATACGGATGATGATTGCCTTGAATCATACTTTGGCACGAATGGGCCGGCCCGACCGGAGCGATACCACGGCCTCACAGAAAACTGGCGTAAAACAGGTGGCCCAGCTTCCCTAATCCCCTATCCCTATTTCCACTGCCTCACAAGAAGGCCGGCAACGCACTTCGGATGTCACGAGTGTCAATGGGCGACAGAAGTTGGTCCTGCGCCTGATCTCTCGCCAGTCGTATCGGTCATACGTCCCACTGGGTTAAAAGAGTAAAGGAAGAGAGAGTGCTCCGATGTACTGCACACACACTTGGGCACTATAAAATTACTCCTGCGTAACAGGCCTGGTTTTTGTAAGACCGGCCACCGTCACCGAAACTAATGTGGGAGTTATTATTATTAGTTTTTTTAACTTTTATAATTATAATAACTCAAATTATCGACTAAGCAGTACAAAGTAAAATATACAAACTTAAAACAAAAACTATAAAAAGAAAACCTTTTCCAAATCATTCCCAACTGGCAGAGTACCAAGCAAACTAATAGCATTGCCCCGTTGGATGGCAATTGCTATACGTTGTGCCAGGTA
>JAOTAV010034036.1:0-19415 GCA_026546445.1 Cyclargus thomasi
TCAGCCAAATCTGTTCTGCCGTTCTTGAGTTATAAGTGGTGTAACTAACACGACTTTCTTTTATATATATAGATATCCAGGATTTAGGTATATTTCAAAATAAAATTGGTATTCCACGCTCCTTCTCTATATCAACTATAACTGGGAGTAATATCATGCTTTTACATTTACGCGTATTTCGTATAAATGGGTACAAAGTTTTGCGCTCGCGTATTAATATATAGATCACTCTAGCCGCACAGACGTGAAAAAGTAACCAACATAATATTATGTATACTGTAATCTCAATAAGTTTCGCCTTTACCTAAACACATTCGTATGCCCAAACCACTGTTCGGATCAAATCGAACACGGATCGGGCTGTCTGGCATACAGGAAGCAGAGGTCTACGTCATATCGGGAAGAAGTAATATTATGTCTAGGATCCTATCCATGCTCAAAATGTTCTCTACAAAATGTAATTCGGCCACATCTTCTGTTTTGTTAATCTATGGTTATCACATTTTCATTAACTAATACAATTTGAATTTTGATCACTCAATCAACTAATAATTTAGATACTTTAAATAGGACACGATATGAGGTTAATATTATTACAATACAGCTCTGTATAACTACTGGAATCATTAAAACGGATACTGGAATTCAGTTACGGTAATCCAGCGTTTGGAAACAAGTGAATTTATTAATAAGTTAATGTTGGATTTTATAATATTGCGACTAATAAACTAATGTGTAAAAATTGCACGTTCTGAAAGATTTGGAGGAAATAAATGTTTAACACCTATACACCTACATTAGCAATAAATAAATGATCATGATAAATGTAAACCAGCCATTATCATCATCGTAAATCATGACATAATGTACTTGTTTTATTATTTATACTGTCTGTAACACAATAATATTAATAAAATATTATCCATATAATTTTATAAATTTTTAAAAACGTGAAGGTTAAATTTAATGTGGATTATAAAAAGAAATGTATATAATAATAATAATTTTGCAAATGTTTTTAATTACAATCTTATCAAATGAGTCGTAAGATATTTGACTGGGTACTCAAATATCTTAAGACTCATTTGATAAGGTAACGTGTAGCCGTCGTATTTAAAAAATATTTTTATATACAAAGTATTATCAATCTGTCAGGGCCGGATACATATTTTTCATGGCAGTAGGCTACTTTATTTCTGCTGTCCCATGTATAAAATCCATCGCCCTTCTACGACACTGCCGCCCCTAGGCTCTATCATGAGTTTGAAGCAATAATTATAGTATTTGTCGATACTCCATAGCTAATACGTAAATTTTTAGAATGGCAAAATTTTACAGCGCCCCTAGCGGCCACTTGCGAAACTAAATTGCAATATTAAAATGTTACGACTTATGAGTATCGACAAATACTATTGCTTCAAACTCATGGTATAACTATAAAGCTGCAGCTTATGTTCTACTAGAGAAATTGATTGGTTATGCGACGGTATTACACTTTACCTGTTGAAAAAATCAAAAATCGGGAGAATAGGCTGGATTTCCATATTTTTTTTTCGCAGATTATTTTTTTAACAAACCATTTGTTTTTAACAAACTTAAATCTTTAATATTTCTGATAGACACATTTGTTTTTAACAAACTTAAATCTTTAAAATGTGCTTCATTTTGTTTTTAATCTTAATCTAAAAGCCTGATATTTGCCAAGTACGGCCGCAAGCCTGTTCTCAGGCAAGGTAAAAAATCCTGAGATCTCAGGGCAAATCCTGAGATATGCTAACTCTAGGTGCAAGCCCTATTGAACCCGAATTCTCGACTGTTCTTATCTAGTCAGATAGTGCCCGCAACTTCGTTGCGAAAAAATTTGTATATCGTGCCGAAACCGTTCATTTTCCCGGGATAAAAAGCATCCTATATGTGACTCAGACCTAATAGCTATTAAACAAAAAAATATTTATTCAAATCCGTCCAGTAGTTCCTGAGATTAGCGGGTACAAACAGATAGACAACTTTTTTGTCGATATGTGTTCTATTACTGTTCCTTAGCACCCCTACATTGATTATTTTGTAAAAATATTAAATGTTCTGACACTTCAATTTCACTATTTTATTATATGTATATGTACTACCAAAATAACGTAGTATTATGCCTACTAATTTATCTCTCTATTCTAGTTTAAATAACGTCAGTAGGAGTGCAGAATCAGAATTTCGCGTTTTATGAATCTTCAATTTTCGTGTTCCAAATTTGGATTTTGAAGATTGAATCTTCAATCTTCAAAATCCGAATTTGGAACACGAAAAATATGGCCGCCATGCTTTTTTTGCCGCGTAATTTTTGGCGGGTTTCTGGCTTTTGACCCCTCACCTAACCTCGATAGCAAGCAGGTCATTGCCGAGGTCAAGGCAGCCATTGTTGTGGCAGCTAACCGAGCTAATTATAAATTCAACGCAACCCGATACCAATACGGTTTGCAGGAATTATGTTGATAATCAGCAAAATTGTACTATAACTTTGTGCGTTTGCCGTGTTGCTACAACATGGCTAGGAAAAAAAAAGTTGATAAGTTTTTGGGTGAGCCTCGTGGCTCATTGCTTTCTTCAAGATTTAACGACCTCCGCTATTTGAGACTTTTGTGTTATAAGTTCTAACATCTAAATATTATGTTCCTGAGTTTAAGGACGCACAATAGTGACACAACGTGACACTTACTTCTATAAAAGTGACGTTCTTAAACTGTCAGATTAATGATTGTCTTAGTTCTGTGGCAGTGAAGTATCGTATTTTCCGGTCGCTTCGCATTAGCTGGCATTGGTATTACCTTTATTTTTGTTATTGGTATTACTTTTCACTTGAACCGAATGCTTATTAGCGAGGTAGGGTTCTTTTTAGTGGTACGGTTTATTTAGCCGCTCTAGTGCTCTGTAATTCAATGCCGTATCGAACAGCTGTAAGTTCGGCGGCCATCTTGAAATGTATTTTCTCATCGATATAGCTCGCGCGTTTCCGTCTCCATCACCAAACTGAATGGCGATGATTACGAAACCATTTCACGCTGTAATAGGCTCTATTTCACATGGAATAGTTGCGCAAATCGCCCCAGCAATTTCTTTACGAATTGGCACGCAACAATCGGCACACACAATGAGTGGAGTTGGTCGTTTTTCGATTTCGCACCGATCGATTCAATTTAACGCAACGAAATCGTATAATTGAGTGATGTGGAACGTTTCACGTTACGCACTCGTTTTAGATTGGTTTTCTATTGTAGGGCTGCCATTGCTGTCAATTACGCTATCCTTTTATAGAATTCATTAGTTCAGTGTAACGGTCAGTACCGTTTGTACTTTATACAGATGTTTGACACGATAAAAAGACGTAGTTTACATATTTGCGGTGGAGGAACAATACTGCGGCACAAGTGGGCCACCTCATAAAATCGCCAGGTCGCAAAACCTAATAGCCGGACAGACCAGTCAGTTTGGCCGGACATTTGGCTAAAAAAGCCGGATACCCCATATTATTGAGGATATTATTATGTATTTTGTCTTAGAATTAATAAGTACGAAAAAAAATTGTAGGTATAATCAAGTCTTTATGATTATTATCATGAATCTTTTTAATTTCTAGTGAAATAATGAATAAAATCGAATGCTAAATCAGTCTTGGATAGGTACTTTATTGTTACTATATGTATATAATATATACTTTATTATTGCGAAATGTAAAAAGCCTAACAAAAGCCGGACAAGACGGACACCGTTTATTTTGGCCGGACATGCGATCAAAAAGTCCGGCTTTATCCGGACGTCTGGCAACGCTAGTCTCACCGAAGCCGTACCGATGGCACAACCCTCTAACTCCTATTACTTTAATTTAGACTATTTCGTCTTAAAAGATCGTAAACGCACTTCCAACTCTCCTGATGTTGCTCGGGTGTCCATGGACGACTGTAAAAGCTTTATTTCAGTTGACTCGTTTGTTTCCTCATAAAAAATTTTGAATCGCTAATCGCTAAGGCAGCTCTTTTGCTATTTTAGTAAGATTTTTTCAGCTAAACTCTAATAACTTATTATTGTTATTTGCATGAGTATGCTATGCTAGTTTCAGTGGAATATAACAGGATATTACAGTTTAAATTCGTTGATGATGCATCGTTGAAATTGTGCGACGCCATTTGCAATACAACGCTTAAACTATGCGATAACGTTTACCAACATTGTAGCTTGTTTGCCTTAGTGGTATTCGGTGCATTCATTTTATATTAGTCTTTAAGATTCTGAATTTAGAATGCTGGAAATAGCAAAATACACTCAAATATTATATCAGATTTCAACAAAATTCTTCGTTCTGTGGCGAAACCCACATTAAGCGTAATAATCCTGCATCGCGTTATCGAAATTCTGGAAACACGGCGGTATATATACTACAGCTGAAATGTAAGTATAAACATTCTCGGTCGGAAGATCTACCTTTAGGGCCTCCACGCTCATACTCCACAGTTCCAATTTTAATTTGATAGTTATAATTGACCGAAGCTCTCTATCGATTTTCCGACGTTCTTTATTCAGATTCAGAAATTTCAGAAGCTATCAGATAATTGTTGCAGGAGATCTTTTATGTCTTAGTGACATCAGGGCTTTATAAGTCTTTAAATACTGTGGACGTAAATAGACTTCGTACAAAAAATAAAGGCACCGAATGTTTTAGAAGTAAAGAAGCAAAATGAAAAAAACTAAAGTAGTTTCACTCTAAAACAAGTAAAAAGGGGTCGATGAAGGGCACAACTGTAACGATTCGTGTTTCTTGTCTCCACTCGTGCGCAAAAACACCATGACATTGCCGTAAGAAACTTTAGGAGCGATTTTCACTGATGTTTCACAATTTAGTTAAGTAAAACTGCTACTAGAGTCCCTTCGAATGGACAGAGTCCCAAAATATCTTAACTCCTAAATGTCTAGAGAAAATAGCTACATTTCATGCATATAACGCCCGAAACTGTAAAAGTCTTGCATTTTTTGGGTTCAGTACCCAAAGGGTAAAAATGGAACACTGTTACTAAGACTTCGATGTCCGTTTTTGCTATTTTTAGTTTATATAAACTATGGCGACATACAGACGTTTGAAATTTTTACAAAATACTAAGTTTATTCACACCTTCTAGGCAGTAATAAAATTTAAGCAAAATTAATAATTCAGGTGGGCTCTCATACAAAAAACAAAATGTTTACTTATGTTTGCTCTAATATGGTACGAAAACCTTCGTGCGCGAGTCCTACTCGTACTTGGCTGGTTTTTTACGAGTATAGGCCCCATTACTTCTGCCGCTCCATGCACCTACAAAATTCGCTGCCTTCCCAGCTGCATTGGGGCGCCTTCAACGGCTATTTATAAATCCAGACCTGATCCGAACGTTTATCCATCTTGAGCTACGTTTACATCAGAATTTAAATATGTTTTGTTTTCAGGGTTCCACCTCAGTGGTGTGGTGCGAGCGCCCGCGTCGGTGCCGCCCTGCTCAGAACCCGAGCGGCTATACAGGGTCACAGTTTCCTTTGATAGGTAAGGTAGACCAGTACTTACCATCCTGCCTTCTCTAGCTCTTAATTTTTGGAAATATACAGGAACTTTCCTACCTTAAAGGCCAGTTTCACCACTTCCTGATAAGTGCCGTGTTTATACACGTGACTTGTAAATAAACGCGCTGAGTAACACAGCTGAAATTGTTCAGTCATAAAAACTACAATCACTTTATCCAATCCACGACCATGGTCTCTGGGAGATCATCTCATCGCCCCTTTAACCATAAAAAGAAGTAACTGAGAATCACTAGTTTTGGGATTGTAATTAAAGTTTGAGAACAAGAAGTGATTTTGAGTTACTTTCTTTTATGATTAAAGGTGCGATGTAATGTCATTCCTAACCCACGTCTGCGATAATTCCAGATGTAAGATAACCGGAGTGACATGCAGCTGCGAGGCGCGCGACATCTTCTGGTGCCAGCACGTTGTGGCGCTGGCGCTGTACCGCATCCGGAACGCAGACTCCGTCCGCCTGCGCGTGCCCATCTCAGGTGAGCAGTAGAAACAGAATTTGAGGAAGTCTGACACTTTCCTTTAGATCCTATAACCTCAGATGACCTTAAAGGATGACAAGACTAAATGATTCCCGCAATTCAGTTGTGGCAAAATTCGTTTATTGCTTGCAAACAGTAATTTTTTTCGAAATAAAAGTATCCTTTGTTCTTCCTCACACTTCACCTATCCTATGCACCTAGTACCTCCATACCAAACTTGAGAAAATTGACAGTTTGGACGTGAAGAGACAGACAGACAGACACACTTTCACATCTAAAATATCATAGACAAGTCTTACCAGGATCTGCCTTGCCTTTAGGAGCGTCGGCTCCTAGTTCTGGTCAAATACTAGTGATTTATTCGTCTAGTGATCTATTCGTACGCGTATAAACTGGTATTATTGTGAATACGAACAAGAATATTCATAGATTAACGTTCTACCTGATCTACATTATTGCTTCTAATAGATTTCTGATGATGTTTTCCTCTTCCTCCAGAAACCTTGCTCCAGATGGACCGGCAGCAGCTGCAGAAGTTCGTCCAGTACCTGATCGCGGAGCACCACACCGAGGTGCTGCCGACGGCGCAGAGGTTAGCTGATGAGGTGCTGCAGGCGAGGTCCGCCATCAACCGGATATGCGGTGCGCCGGATCCCACGGCCGGACCTCCGCCGGACGCGCACCACGCCTGGCACCTGGATGAGCAGCAGGTGAGGGAGATTGAAGTGGTCCTTCAAGCCGGACCGCAAAGATGTATTTATTTTGGTATGATTATGGTTCCAAGTAAAACCTGAAAAAACTCATATTTCTACTTGCGGCACGACGATGGTATCGTAACGAGCACGTTAAAAAAGGTATATTTATGTAATGTCAAATACGATGTATGAGGATATGAATGAATTACTATTTTTATTATGCCATGACCTAGGTCAACTTCCCACGCCTTGCTCAAGTGGCAGTGACGTCATATTTATCATTGTATTTTTACAGTTTACAGTGTGTACTGTGTAAATATTATCCCCCTATATTATTTTTAATATATATTTATATTAAAAATATTTAAGCAAATTGACAACGTCATTAAGAAATTTTAAAATAACAAATGATAGTTAAATTTTATTTTTACTAATGAATTTTTGATGATTTTTTTATTAATTAACGAATTCTACAAACATTTTTTTTATTTTTTATTTTAATTAGTACAATTAATGATGTAATATAATAATTGTATTTTTTTATTACAATTTATGGGTCTCATTAGCCCGAAATAAATGTTTTTTTTCGGGCTAATGAGATTTAATTTTAATCAAGATTTACTGTCCCGTTCTGGAACATTGTAAACGTCACACTAAAGAAAGGGTCAACAAACCTTGATTAGTTAAACATTGTTTAAATATTTTTATGAATAAGGGGGAATATGTTTAAATAATGGGTTTGTTTTATTGCAGGTGTGCGAGCAAGTCCGTGCCTACCTCCTACAGGGTACATACTACAATGCCAACAAACAACTCAATTCGTTATTTTCTAAGGTCAGTTTTTCTTCGTTTATTCTCACTAAATTTTACCCTCGGATTCGTCCGTGTCTAGTAAAAATGTTCAAAATCAAGATTCCAGCTTTCTCCCGTTACATCTTTTAATAGAAAAAAAGTATCATCTAAGCTCAGCACAAAATTTTATCAAAATCTATTTAGTAGTTTTGGTGTGATATAGAAAATATTTTAAATGTAATATTCCAGGTAAGAGAAATGCTACGCGCACAAGACTCCAACGGTCCTCGGATGCTGATGCTCATGACTGAGCAGTTCTTGTCAGACCCTCGGCTGCTGCTGTGGAGGAACCAGAACACCCCCATGACTGAGAAGTGTCGCCAGCTATGGGAGCAGCTGGGGGCTCTCTGGGTCAGCATCGTCCTGGATCCCGGGAGCAACAAGCATCATCGAATGCAGTGGAGGCATCTGTTGGACAAGTGGAGTGCGGTGGAAGTCTGTCCGACGGAAGATCCAGATTATAGGTCGTTCCCGCTGGTGAGTTATGATTATACTATCTCACCAAGGTTACAATGGACAGAATGACATAATGAAGTGACCGGACATAGAACAGTTTTCGAATTTATAGGTTTGATGTAATGCCTTGCTGTATGCTTAGAGTTTTGTCAAAGCTTCATTCGTGCTGATTTTTAGCTTTGTTTGAAGTCGGTATATACTCGTTATTGTATATATCGATATATGTAAACGGTATATGTCTTTTTTGCCATGGTTAACCATGTTGCTAGTTTTTAGGAACATGTGCCTGTACAGGTCGAATATTGTGCATTAAATAAAATTTCCAATTACTTTAATATATTTGAGTTTCTTAATCATTGACTCTTTTTGAACTTTTAATAAAAGGCCGAAGGCAAAACCCAAGAAAAGGAAAGAGGGAAGCCATTTTTTCCAGCAGTTGGACACCAACGGCTGTTAAGAAAGACCGAAAAGTAATCTTAAACATATATTTTTCAGTACGCAAGAGAGCGGGAACGTAACGAGAGGGATCGTGACAGAGACCATCGTGATAGGGACAGAGAGAGGCACCGTGACCGAGAAGAGCGGGACAGAGAGAGACTGCGGGAGAGGGAGGAGAGAGACAGGTACATATAGTTGAACCCAATTGTGTGCACGGTCCAACTTTCTTTCATGTGGCAGTGACGAGGTAGGTGCTGTCCGAGTAAACATTGCTTACCCAAACCGAGAGCCTCGCGCACAACTGAGTTGACAATTGTGGGAATGAATTCAATTCAGTTTTTCTTTTGCATTAAAATTCACAATGCGAGGTTCGTAAACATTAAAAATTTATGAGGGCTAAAAAAAGGAGAACAACTGAATTTTTAAAAATACTTTGTGTCCAAATTTTTTTCTTTCATTTTATCTTATAGTTATAACCTAAAAATATTACGTCCGTCTACATTTTTTGTAATGTCACGTTACGCTATTTTAAACTGATAAATTGTTTGATATTTCAGAGAGAGGCATAGAGAAAGGCAAAGGAGAGATATACATTCCCATTCTGAGAGTTCTGATGAGGAACATAGGCCTAACAAGTAAGTTGACTTACCTACTTTGTTGTCCGGTAGCACTATGAGTGGTTTAAGTAGTTACTTCACTTTTCTATGAAATTATTGGACAAGTGAGCAAACGGGTCACTTGATGGAAAGCTACTGCTATCGCCCATGGATACCTGTAACATCAGAAGCGTTGCAAGTGCATTGCCAGACTTTTTAATTAATGATTAGGCTACGGAAATAGGGTTTTAAAACTCACTAGACGAAATACAGCGCAACGCTGATTCACGCCAGTTTTCTATAAGGCATTTACCGTGGGAGAGCCATGTTTCATTACAAAAGGGCCGGCTCGACTGGAGTGATACCAAGGTCTCACAGAAAACTTTGTGCTGTTTTTTAAGTTGACTTTGATTCAGTGAGTGAGTTTACCGGTGGCCAAATTTCCCTAATCTGGGATAGATTAGGGAAATTATTTCCATTCCCTATTCCCTCATAAAGGTCGGCAACGGTTTCGGTTGTTACGAGTGTCTATGGGCGACGGCAGTTGCTTACCATGAGATAATCCGTCTACTAGGCTACCCCCTAAATATAAAAAAAATCTCCGATCGAGCCGGTCCGTTCGCGCCCAATCGGAACTAAAATATGAAAATTTATATCAATGTTATTGTATTTATTCCAGTTACGAGCGCGAGTACCGTCGCGCTAGCAAAAGACTGAGGCTTCACAACCAGCGATCCGCGGCGCCGCTCACGCCGCGTACCGTCTTCCATAAGTACGTTTGCTTAATGACATACCTATTTCGAAATTAAGGCCGATATTAATTTAAGTCAAAATGTTGAGAAGCTGTTTTTATTCATAATATTATATTTATGAATGAAAACAGGATCTCATTTTTTTTTCGATCATGCTCTTCTTTTTAAGCGCTGACTTTAATTACGGGCCTAAAAAACTTTATGGTCACTCCAAGCTGTCCCACTGACTTCATTTTACACTACAGCACTAAAAATTGACGTACGTTCCAGGTTTCGAGCGTTTTCTCAAAATCGGATATGGCCGACAGACAGCCCGTATCGGACATTTCGTAATTTTTACATATCTTACTAATAATATAAAGCTGAAGAGTTTGTTTGTTTGAATGATAATCTCAGGAACTACTGGCTGGAATTCAACAATCCTTTTCGTGTTTTTTAGTCCAATTATCGAGGAAGGCTATAGACGATTTAACTTCACGCTACAGCCAATAGGAGTCGAGCAGTATTAAAAAAATGTTGTAAAAATAGGATTTAGCTAGGATAGTTTCTTAGAAAATAGTTTAGAGTCAGCCATTTGCTTGTCTCCTCCGACATTCGATATCGGACCAGACAATGTAAAAAACATATTGAATACATTTTCCTCCGATTTCGGATCGGCGCCCGATACCGATATCGAATCGGATACTATAAAACCCTCTTAGCAGGACCATAAAAAAATACTTTTTTCAAGGTTTTGTTATAATAAAAAAAAAGAAACGCAAAGACGATACAAACATAATACTCAATTTGAAACGCCAAATATAAAACAAAAACTCATATAAATTTTCCAGAGCCCTCGACGCCGTAGACATATCCTGGGAGAGCGAGCACCTCAAGAGCATCCTGGGTTCGGACGAGTACGCGGACCCGGACCGCACGGACAAGTCCGTAACCGTCTCCGGTCCGCCGCAGCAGTACCCCAGGTTCAACGACCTCGGACAGCCGCTATGGCATGGTGTGTCTTTACATTTACAATAAGCTCTTTATTGTAACTAATTATGATAAACAAACACTCATCAAGGAAAAAATTAAGCTCCATTTAACAATAAAATATTATTATTATATTAGGGATTATTCATATAGAACGTCACACAAATTTCGTGATTTTTGTTACCGGTGATAAAATGTTTGAGACCCTTACCCTTCTGTGACGTCACAAATTTGCAATACATTTAAAAATTGTAACCACCCCAATATATCCAACTTTATGGATGTACCCGAACTTCAACTATTAAGCTATTGCCGTTCTCGAGAGACTCACAGTCGGACAGACTAAATATTTATAACGTTTTAATACTGTGTAGTAACAAGCCACAAAAATTTGCTGTAGCTGTTAAATATCAGTACCCCTATTTAACTAATATTATATAATATTTACAGAACACCTCCCAGTAGTTGCGGCACGTATAGAGGCTTTGCGTGCGCACGGCCGCGCGCCCGCCGCGCTGCGGCTTGCGGTCGCCGCGGCACGAGCGATGCGACATAGACAGGTTAGCTTATATAATATTTATATAATAATGCATGATGGGGTAAATTGAAAGAGACCCAGTTGTCGGGCCTACGTAATTTGGTCGGAACATGTCAATTCCATATAAGTCGTGATCAGTCGGCTGAGTTTGACATAACCTTAGATCCGCAATCTGTCTCTGCTTCAGCTTCCCTTATTGTATGTATAATGGGGGAAATCAAAAGAGAGCCAGTTGACGGACCTACGTCATTTGGTTGAAATAAGTCGTGTTCTGTCGGCTGAGTTTGGCATAACCCGACCATCTGTTTCAACTTCTCTGATTGTACGTAAGACATTTCTAACATAACAATCGATGGAGAAAGACGATACAAGAGATATTTAGTTATGATTTAACTACACTATATTATACTGCTACAAACAGATAAATAGACAACTTTTTTGTCGATATGCGTTCTATTACTGTTCCTTAGCACCTTTATATTGATTATTTTGTAAAAATATTAAATGTCACTAAACTCCTCCCAAACGACAGAACCGATTTTGATGAATTTTTTTTGTAAGTGTTTTAGGGCATTCGAGAATGGTTAAGATTCACAATCCAAGACCGCCAGGACAACGTCTGTCGGGTCCTCTAGTAATCTTAAAAATATGTTATCATAAATATCACTTACTTCTATTTATGTCTTACTGATTACATAATAGTTTACTAAAATTTCTTTTGTATAGGAAGTGGCGGCGGTGAGATGGGCTGGTGCGGGAGGCGGCGAGGCGGGGGGGTCGTCGTGCGGCGACAGCTGCGGCGGCTGCGAGCGACACAAACTGTCGCTGGTCTGCGCCCACATGGACGCCGGCGCTTGCCACGTCGCCACCTGCGCGCTCAGCCACGACCAGAGATGCGTTGGCAGAGGTAAGCAGACTTCTCCTCGAATCAGGCAAAGAAAAGAGTTTTGTAGTCATCGGGTAATAACTAGGGGTTTGAAAAAGGCCATCCATGCGGTCAACTAATACACACAAAATGGTGGTTTAAGTCACTTGAGTGACATATAAGGTTTCTATTTACACAAACATTGGCTTTGTGCAAAATTACGGTATCACTAAAAGTAAAATTTTAGAGGCTTATTCTCAGATATTTCAATGGCACTCATATAACTATACACAATGAAAATTGAAAGATAAATCGCCATCATAACCACAATATAGTTTCGAAATGTTTAGCAACGCCACTAACACTGTTTTCAGAAAATATATTCTTTTGCCCGAAAAACCACGTGCCTGACTCTAAAAATCATTGTTTTACTTCGAAATATTTGAGACAAGCCAAGTCTAGCTACGCTACTGATAACATGCATTTACAGACAGCCGCTGCTGGGTGGGATGGCCGCTGGAGGCGGTGTGGTGCGTGCACGAGTGTCTGGCGGACGCCTGCCTCGCGCCCGACGACCAACGCGCCAGCCCACGCCTGCATACTTACGACGAGGAACCCGCCACCGGTTTGCCGCCCAGGTAAATAGAAATAAAAATGTTAACAGCGGTTACAAGTCAAGTAAAACGGCACTACAATACACTGTGGCTGCGACATCGTGTCGCTGCACTGCACCTTCCATAGAATTAACGTTTACGACGACGATTCCTATGTCTGTTATGTTAGTCAAATCCATAGAAATGCAATGTATCATGTCAACTCTCATTAGTGTAGTTAGTCTTAACTTCATGATGCATTTTCAAAACCAGAAAAACTTGGTTGACTCATTGCTTGTGTTGTTTCAACTACCTGCCCACTATTCTCATATTCCGGTTCCTTCTGCTTCTGAGGCAACAAGTTTATGTTCGACCATCATTGTTTTCGATCAAATAAGTTTGGTTTTATTTCTCCTAATTTCATTAAAACTAAGGATAATGATTATATTCCACAGATATCAACACGTGCCAGTGGCTGGTAGCAAGAACCCCGAAGAGACTTATCTCGCTCTGGCGTTAGAGGCGGCGCTGCTCGGCCTCGGCATGCAGCGGTTACTGCCCAGCGGACTGTACGCACAGGAGCGGTATTGTAAGCAGGTATGTGATTGGTCAGTTTATTGTCTTATACACGGTATACACTAGGCCAGTTTTTCAAGCCAGGATAGCCAGCTAGTGTCGGTGAACTAGCTAGTATTTTTTGTATAACTTGCTTAATTTCTGAGCTATTAATCCAAGTAAATTCGTTGATAAGCTAGTATCAGCCACCCAATACAGTTTAAAAGAGAACTAGCCTGGTGTTCAGACTTGACAAACTAGCTTTATGTATCCCGGGCATTAGGGTTGCTGTTTCTTACCTGTTTCCTGCCGTTGTCTCATAACCACATCTATCAGAACCGAACGAGCCTAAAGCGGCGAAGGAAATGCCTTGGAACCTCGCACACTAGCCCGCGCCGAATTGACCGAGTGGTCCGAATCGCTCGCTGTCAAATTCAAAGAGGAAATGACTTCGGTTCCGACGAATGTGCATGCTATTAGAGGCTTGGCTACGTAAGCGGGACGACGCGGCGTTCGTCGTTGTTTCATTTAATTTCAGTGTTGTAAAGCTTCACTTGTTCAACTTTTCCAGGAGGAGCGTCTAATAGGTCAACTCCAGCGGGTAGAAGGGGAGGCGGCGGCCGGGGTATGCGGACGGGTAGCCCGCGCCCTACTCGCGGGTGGCCCCTCGTCCTGTCTCGGCGCCCACGTGCACCCGCGATCCGCCCCTGCACACACCTTCGCGAGATACCTGTTCCTGGCGCTGCTGCCGACTGACCCTGACCTCGCGTATCGAGTCGGGTTGAGAGCTATGAGGTTAGTTGAGGAAATTTATGGGTATTTTGTCTATCTATGAAGAGCGTCTCTGGGATTATTTGATGTGTGTCTTGTGAGGTGTACACGTTTTTGGTGCTTGAAAAAGGAGTTAAAAGTCGGGACGTACTTGCGTAGCAGCATGTCATCCAAATTAAAAGATATTGAATGTACACGATTGAGTTAGCAATGGACAAAAATATAGTTCTTGTTGCTAAAACTAGAGGTGGGCCGTTTGACGTAAACTAGTTCTCGAAACGGTCCTTGTTCGCAACTGGTTTCGTTGTATGGGGATGGACAACAGATGAAGACGCAGGACGAGAGAAACGTAAACTCATTTCGTCGACGTTCGTCTCGTCGTTCGTCTCGTCTCGTCAATGACAACCGCGTTGCTAAGTGCGAACGAGACGAAACATAGAAAAATAAGTTGTCTTACACAATATTCGATGGATTGGAAGTGAAAATAAAGATCATTTTAATATATCAAGGAGCAAAAACAATCCGAGGACTACTTGTGCGACGAGGACTGCTTTAGGTTCTATCGTCGCGGAATAGAAAACGGTCTTTTAGAACGGTTCGTCTTTACAATGCCCATCCCTAGCTAAAACAACAGATCTAGCCGAAAACGTACGGAGTTTCTGTCCATAGTTCCATACTGATATAAATGCGTAAGTATGTCTTTCTTTCTGTTACCTCTTTACATCAAAGTTGCTGAACCGATTTTGCTGAAATTTATAATAATTTGAAGATGAAAATTATCTTATCCTTTTTGCAGACTGCCAATGGTGGAGGAGGCGTATGCGTTGGACGGCGCCGGTGCGGGCGGTGCGGGTGCGGGGGCGTGGCACACCTTACAGCACGCCGAGCAGCAGCAGGCCGCGCTCGCCTCTGCGTTGCTGGGTGAGACAGATACAGACGTAGCGGTAGACGGGGACAGATATAGCGGTAGTAAACGCCGGGTAGCTTCGGCGCAGACGATTCGGATGCGGGTGGCGTGTAAATAGATACATTGCCCTGTATGTATATTTGTACGCGATTACCAAGCTTTTAGTTGGTTAGATTTTGATGCGGTTATCACAACACGATTTGTGGTGGCAGAGACAAAAGGAGATCTTCTGAACTAGCGAGGTTTTATGCCTGGCCACGCCACGAAGCCCAAGTAATTGATTTCAGCTGAATTGAAGTCCGATGCAGGATTATGGCGTTTATTCTGGGTACCATCAAATATTAAGCGATATATATAAAAAGGTTTTTTTTGCTCTTATCTTACTTATAAAATCTGTTTTTTTTATATTATTTTAGTAAACATTTTTCTTTTGTTCCAGGTGCAGCCCGCGGCAACCCGGGTCGTTTACGTGCAGCGCTGGCTGCGGCGCAGCGACACGTGCGGTCCGCCGCACAACTGTTCCGGTTAGCGCAGGACGCTTTGCGTCACGCAGCACCGCCCGACGCGCCGCACCATCATCGCGATCTGCTGGCCGCTGCGTTTGAGCTGGGCTTGCAGGTAAAAATCCAAATACGAAATTAATATTCCAATTTCAATTGAATTGAATTTTTTTCATTATATTCTTTTAAAGATACTTTTTTACAAAGTCAATTTGTCAGTCCCATCGTAACTGTTACATAAGGTACTAACTTCTTGCTATACAATGCGAATGTTTGTCAAAAAAAGCAGCAAGTGTTTGTCAAAATTAAGTAAATGTAGTCAAAACTTTCATACACTTATGTTGAAAACACATTATATTAATATGTTATATACTTCGGTCATCGAATTTGGTATATATTTCACAGTTTGGAGAAATGAATGCTGAATGCCTGTAAAAATAAGCCTATTCTAAAATGTATTTATCAACGCACATGTATTTCTTCACCAGGTGTTGCGAATGACGCTGTCGGCGGTGAACTGGCGTCGTCGGGAGATGGTGCGGTGGCTGGTGACTTGCGCCACCGAACTTGGTTTAGACGCGCTCCTCTCTATCATGCAGAACTGGTAAATAATCATTTTAAAGTTATAATATATATAGAAGTGTGTTTGCTAACTTAGCGCCCAAACCGCTGAACCGGTTTTGTTGAAATTTGGTATGAAAATGCTTTGAGTTCTGAGAGAGTTCTTAATTAAAAAAAATATTTTACAAATTTTTTAAATATTATATTATATGCATAAGATCTTCACATTTTTATATACCTATGAAAGCTATACCTAGATCATGATTTAACATTAAGATATTTTTAGAAGACTTTTTTTACATAATATTTATTACCATCCTTAGGTACGAGTTATTTACGCCAACGGAAGCGACGGGCCCGGTCGCGGCAGCGGCCATGTCGCACGCCACGGCGCTCCGCCTCGGCCTCACCTTCGAGCAGCAGGAGAAGCTTAGTGCATGCGCACGCACGCTGGCACTACAGTGCGCCGCCAAGGTAATAGAGGCTTTATGTTTATATACCCGAGATTTATAGGGTGCGTGATATTTCCCCGTAGTAAAAGTAACATAAAAATTTATATATTTGTATTATATAATATAATAATCTTAAATATGTGTGTAGTATAAAAGTATTAAATTTATCTCCGTTGTCTGGAACCCCCAATACAAGTCCTTCGGGTACTTAGCACGGGGTCAGATTGACGTGGTGTGAAGCGTTATAGTCATAGACAAATGGTAAAATTTGTATGAAATTCCGTGCCAAATTATTTTAAACAGACTGTAATACTTGAATATATTTCAGGATCCACCTGGCTGCGCTCTCTCCGCGCTGTCAGTATGCGAGGGATCAGCGGGCGCGTTCGAGGCGGCGTGCGCGGCGGTGGGCGGGGCTGCGGCGCGCGGCGCACTTGCGTCCAGCCAGTTATTCGCCGTCGCTAGATATATGGAGCAACGCGGCCAGCCCGCACGAGCTATGAGACTAGCTACGCTCGCTATGAGGAACCTCCACCTACATTATAACCAGGTGAGGAATGTGAAATTGTTTCCCGGAATGCTGTTCTTCCACGATTAATCATAGAGCAATTGCGTGGTTCATCTGCTGTTTTATTTTGGCCATTTAAACTCGTAGACAAAATGCTTTACTATATTTCTCCCTGAAGATTGCGTAAATACCAATTTTTGGGAACATAATGTTTTCTAAGATCAAAATCTTTTGTTATTCTCCATCCTTCCAAGATATCACAAACCAAGTTGGTTGGTGGCCTCGTTAGCGCGCGAAAGAAGGACAAAAAGCCCCTTTAACCCCCTTATTCATTAAAATCTTTAAACAGTATTTAGTTTACCTTTTTGGAATATTAAAAAGTTCACACAACAAAAAGGGACAGCGAATCTTGATAGGTTAAACAACGCTTAAATATTTTTATGAATAAGGGAAATTACATTTATTATATTAGTATGGATGGTATTAGTGGTAGTCACTGTGATCGGAACAATTCTATAAGTGTTCCTAACGAATTCAACATTAAATTTCAGGACACGCACCCGGCGATCGCGGATATCCACTGGGCTGTAGCGCTGGCCCACTCGCTGGGCCGCGCCGAACTACAGGCGATGTTACCGCTGCTTGTGAAAAACGTGCAATGCGCGCCCGTACTGGTGAGTTGTTTCCCAATTTATTTTTATTAGATTGTCTTCATCCAGCAGTCTTCGGGAATTTAGCAATTAATGAAACGTTACTCCAACAGAATTTTTAATATCTTTACAATATACGAAATATTGAGAGCATCCGTGGCCTACTGGGTAGATTTTTTTTGGTTGGATGTGCCTTGAGCACGAATGGGCCGGCCCAACCGAAGAGATATACCACGGCCTCACAAAAGTGAGTTTACTGGAGGCCCAGCGCCCTACACCATACGAAGAATCATTATAAAAAGGCTGGCAACGCAACGGCTTCTGACATTGCAAACGTCCATGAGCGTCGGCAGTTGCTTTCCATCAGTTAAGGCGACTGCTCGCTTGCCCCCTAATTTCATAAACAAGTTACTTAACTGCAACTATATTTCCAGTCTGACGTCCTCCGTCGTTGCTGCGTTGCGGCGGCAGGCTGCAGTCGGTCCCGGCCGCCGCCGCCACGCCCACCGACGCCGCTCCGCCCGCTGCTGGAGGCAGCGCTCCGTGCGTACGCGTCGACAACGCACGCACGACTCGCGCACATATCGCCGCGGCACTATGCGGACTTTGTGGATTTCCTCGGTAAGGTTTTTTATTATTAGCCAAGTGTGTTTCAATTCGTCTTGACGTGAATGTAAATGAAAAATAACAGTTTTGTTTAAAGGATTATCGGGTGCAATTCTAATGATAAATTAAAGACATAAATGGAAGAAGCGGATAACTAACTAATTTTGACAAATCTTGTAACTAACCTATTTTGTTATCTAGCTAGTGTATCTAGCTATACATCAAACTCAAATTATTTTAATTTCAAATAACTTTTCAGGTCCAAAAGCATCCATTAGAGCTAAAATAATGTTACGTTATTAGTTCCCACATTTTTACCGGTCGTCTTTTGACATAGTATCTCTCAATCTATTGGCTCTAAAGCTGGCTTTGTTAACATAAAATAAACAGAGTTAAATGATGCTAGAAATTTTAGTGCACCCCAAACATTTGTTTTTATATTACCGTTTGCTGTATTCATTAGAATATTTGTCGTTATTATTGGGTTAGTGAAAAAATACACGCTATAAGCTTAATTCTTCTCACCATTCCAACATCTAAACAAGTGTTTTTATTTATTTTATTTGTCAGAAAGACTTACAGCTCATTAAAATTACAACAGTAGTTGTATAGATTGACAATTTAGGGCCAATTATAAATCTTCACTAGCGAATAACAATTTAGAAAGAAATAAGCTCACTTTAAAGTTAAAACTAATGATATTATCGTTATGCAAACAGTAACTTAAATTTACAACGGTTACAATAACCAACAGGCAGTATTTCCTGACCGATACGACCTGCAAACCTCAAAAAGAGAGCGTATACCTCATAAAAGGTAGGCAACGCACCTACAACTCTTTCGATGTTGCTAAAGTCTATGGGCGGCGATAGTTGCTTTCCATCAGGTAACCCGTTTGCCCCCTTATTTTATATAAAAACAAATAATGCGTCACACTACTGTGGGAAGGGGTTGAAGAAACCAGTAGCTAGATGTTGTCTTATGTTTCAAGCGTAATTACGCATAGCCTAATCTCCGAATGGCAGACACGCTGGGATGGTTCCTCCAAGGGGCGTCATCTCTATAAATTCTTCCCTA
>JAOTAV010034047.1:0-19415 GCA_026546445.1 Cyclargus thomasi
AGTATATATAATATATAATGTGTAAATTTTTATACCAATTACATATATAAATGTGATAATTATTTTTAAATATATTATTGTATATATATATATGCTATTGTATATATATTTTATTTTTTATTTTTTTATTTTTTTTATTTTTTTTTGTATTGTCTACCTTCGGAGACTACGAACTCGCTATTTTACCTATGACTTGTAGGTTAGAATACTAGTTTGGTTGTCCATAAATGGATTTTAAATATGTTGGTGACATTAGGGGACGTCAAACTTCACCTATTTATTGTTATGTGACTGCTACCAAGTTCCAGCCAGTCAGCACTGGAACTTGGCTGGGAATGAGAGGTCATAATAACCCCCCTTCATTTCATTACATAATCCATCCACTTTGTAGGTATAATAAACAAGGAAAATCGACACTAATAGAATTTCGTCAATCTAGGTCAGTGGATGACTCAACGTGCTGGTTTCTGTTATCATGTGATTCGTCATTATGACACAAAACAAATAATTATTATTTTGTGCATATCCTAATTTACATCCAGATTCACTAATGTTTACATTTATTAAAAAACAGTTATCACCTGCAATTTCGTTGCGTAAAAAATTGTATATCACACGGGAACCGTACATTTTCCCGGGACAAAAAGGTATCCTATATGTTGCCCAGACCTAATAATAGCTATTAAACAAAACAAGATTTATTCAAATCCGTCCAGTAGTTCCTAAGATCAGGGCGTACAATACAACGTACAGACAAACCGATTTTTTTTTTCGATATGTGTTTTATTACTGTTCCTTAGTACCGCCACATTGATTATTTCGTAAAAATATTAAATTGTACATTTATGATATGCCAATTTTACTGTTTTATTATTATATGGATGTAATCAACACTTAACAACAGTTTCGTATAATAGGATTTGCCCGTGGCCTCGCTCACGTTAGTATTTTCATAAAAGCTTATATACCCTTCTTTTCATACCTTTTGCCAACGTCATAACATTTCCTTGCATGTTTATTTAAGATCGTTTTCAGTGGTTTGAATATGATATTGTTAATTATTGCTACTACAATAATGCTTTTTGATCTGAGTTTAATTAAGTGTATTTTTAGGTTATTAACTGGCATAATATTAACTGTTAATGTCAAAGTCCCACTTTCAATTCAGAAAGCTTTGCTGACGAAAAAATTCAATTAAAAGTAAAAATGCTTGCTTATTGACGCTAAAGTGAGAAAAGGTTTATATTTACTTATAGAATTAACAATACGAAAGAGGTAACTGGGTCGTTTTTAAAGGCAAATTTTTTTCTTCGTTTTTTGAACTTTCAAATTTTTACTGTATTTTAGTAGCTGTTATGATTATCTCCACTGGTGCATTTAATCCGAATAAAAATTGACTTATAGTGTTTGTCAGCTATCACCGTAGCTGCGTACCAAATTTTATCAAAATCCTCCCTATTTCAGCTTGATTGACGGACAAACTTTCAAACAGACAATATTTTTCATTTACGTTAAATGTGCTTTTTTAAATAATCGTAGTTGTAATGTTATAATTAATTTTATCTGCTCAATAAAAGCCCAACACTACTTTAATGTTAGTAAAATTATAGGGACTATCCACATCTTCACGTTACGATACCACGTGACGTCACTTCAATGTACCGTACCACGTTACCGCATCGTTCCAGATTGTCGTCGTCCATAACTGTCATGCGACGTTTTATCAATTAATCAACAGCATGAAAGTAATAAATGTCTTTACACGCGAACCATTGCGTTATTAGAAAACTGAAACTAGACCGAGGTGAGGCTCACTACTGTAACAGTTAACGATGACATGTGAAGCGGAACCGTTTAATCTCCAAAGCGGAACTAGACAAAATCAATTAAAATTTATTATCTATAAGGTCGTGACAGGCCCTCTGTCCTCTAGTCTTATCAGATACTTAATAGTTTTGTTTCCCACTGATAATCGATACAGTATTATTCCAAATATTCTTATCCTTATTAATATTAGCTAGAAAGTTTCTTTGGACGTGTCTAACGTTTGTTTACGGGAATCATTATGAAAATATCCACTTTTTAAGCCTCCCTGAACCAATTAAGTAGTACTAAGACAGAAAAGTGATATTCCAAGTCCCTGCTAAGAGTTTCATATAACATAATATGTTAGGCCCTTGACACATTAAACACTTATCGAAATTGATAAAAACCCCGGGTTTATTTTTAGCATATACGCGAAGTGACGAGTGTTATCAAGTAGATGTAATATATAACTACTTAATAGTTATTGACAATTGACAAAACAGATTTACTCAATCGCGTCCTTGAAATGAAACGCGGGCTACCTTGCAACTAAGTTATCTAAAACCACGTTATAAGTGCATCGTGTGTGGAGATGGTGTACTGTATAATTTATACTATGTAAATGGTAGATTGGCTCTGTGTGGGGCCAGGGCGCGTGACCCTGTTTGCGGTAGTTCTGCTCCCGACCTCCAACCAAGGGCTGACCGTGACCATAGCTGATAAAGAGCATAACGTAGACTCCGGCGATTGAGTCAAAAGACCAGCGATTATTTTAGCACCCTCTTTTTACCCAACTGTGGAAGAATGTTAATGAAATTCACTTTTTAACCGACTTCCAAAAACGACGAGGTTATATGTTCGGCTGTTGATTTTTTTTTAATTATTTTTTTACTTCCACTGTTTCCACTATAATCACTGAAATTTTTAATTTACAACAATTTTATAAGTAATACACGACCGTACCCGTAATACCGGTCGTATTATGGGTATTACTTATAAAATTGATATAAATTTAAAATTACAGTGAATAAAGTGGAAACAGTGCAAGTAAAAAGTGAGTTTCATTAATCTTAAACACGAATTTCCACCAAGAATCAACAATATAATCAATTACATATGTGCAAGAATGTTTCAAGTCATACGCATACTTGGACACCTAGGTACTTTTGTTACAGAGCCTTCGCTTTATCAGCAGGGCTAGCATAGTGTCATACGAAGGAATAGATAAACTGATAGATTTCCTTTGTGCGTCCGTCACTTTAACGTCACTTTGTCTATCTTGCTGTAGAAAGAAACACTTTCTGGGTCGCTAGGTGGTCTTGATTGTTAAGTCTACTATGTAAAGGAGTCTAAGGTGTCTAAGTAAACCGTGTTCCAAGTCCCAGCGCGGCGTTATGAAAATTGACAGTTCTATGTATTCTGATGATAACACAATTTAATATGGTCCTGTTAACCTGATCTGATGATAAAACCGCTAGATGTAAACTGGCATTCCATCATGGAATGTTGTATTATGGTCGTGTTTCTTTTAAGAAAAGTCTCCTTATGAACTTTGACCACGATTAATCCAGGTCTGATGATGAGAAAGCAGTTTTTCTAGTGTATTCAACTATTCATTTTTTATAAATTAATAAAAAAGAAAAACAATTTCACAAAACTACTTAGCATTCAAAAAGTAGGTTACTGGTAATGAGACATTTTGAAAGCCTTATAAGAATATCATAACAGTGTAATCGCAACCAAGTGAAAGTACGCACACATTTTAATATGTTCTGCTAAATTTAACTACAGTGTAATGAGAAAAATTTATAAGAATAAAAGATAAGAACTTGTCATGTATATAAACATATTCTTTTAGAGCCTATACTGTCCCACTGCTGGGCAAAGGCATCCCCCAAGGCCTTCCATGTGTCGTGCTCCAACGCCACCGCAGGCCAGCCTGGCTTGTAGGCATCCAAATCGTCTCGCCATCTTTATCGAAGCCTCCCACGGCGGCGTCGTTCGTCATCTGGTACCCACTCTGTGGTAACGTTGCAAGCGGCTGATATGACCCGCCCAGTCCCACTTTAATTTTGCAGCATTCATGGCGACGTCTGTAATACCGCTCATACATTATTGCTGTATATTAAATCAGAATATAATTCATAACTGCGATTATATCTAAAACTTCCTGAATTCATACTCGTGTACTAGATATGAAATACTAACCAACGCGCAAAAATAGTTAAATGAAGTCGTAATTATTATGTCAGTGTTATTTTATCAAAATTTTATTACGTTTTTTTAGTTTTAAGTGTAGCAGTTAGTTTTAATGAAAACTTAAAATGATATTTACCGTGTGAGTCCGACTCGCGCTTGGCCACTTTTGTGATAAAATCCCTTCTGCACTGCTGCTCGGCTTCCATTGGTTGTAGGGTAATGTTTTGTAGCCTGTTGCCTTCTTCGATAAATGAACTAACCAACACAAAAAGAATCTTGCTTCTTCGCTTGACGTAGTTCAACTTCGTTCTAAGCTCACCAATAAATCCTGAAACGACCAAACTAAAATAAACTAGGCCAAACACAATGTTGACAGCACAATATCAAGGACAGTCAACATAGACAGAAAGACGCCTTGTACAGCGTATACTTTATCAATTCAACACGAAACCTCGCTTCATCGGGGAAAAAAAGAGTGTTGGATGTAAAATACTGTCGGTTTCGTACCTATATATTTTGCCTTCCTTCTATTAATAGAAAGATACATTGTATTGGCTTCTGCCTATTAATAAGAAGAAAGCAAATAAAGACTGCCTTTGTTGTATACAATAATATATACAAACGGACAGATATCGAAGTCTTAGTAATAGTCTTAGTGATGATATAACTAAGAGCTTTTTAACTTCGTTTTGATATCTTGAAAACGGATAAATTGAAAGGGCCTGTTTCATTACAGATAGTCTATCCACAACTTAATTGGACAGATATTGTATGTCTGTATTGTAAATCTGTCAAAAAATCACCTAGAAACTTTATCAGTAAGCGATGAAACAGGCCCTATACAGGCCCCTACTAAGAGTCTTTAACCTTAAAAGAGCACATTTGATTTGGCGTACGTCTTAAATATTGGCAATTATTCTAGAGTTTTCGCCCACCGCAAGTCCTTATGCAACACCTCCCACCCACTGCAACTTTCTTACCGGCAGGGGCTTATGGCTGCTAACAGCGCTAACCTGACGGCTGACACTACTCGCTACTGACTAGCAGAAACATGCATCCGAGTATATAATGCAAATTAGCTTTTGCCGACATCTTCACTCGCGTTAAAAAGTATTTTCACACAAACTTTCGGCCCTTATTTCTACTTCTTTGGAGGATTTATCAAAATCCTTTGTTAGCAGTCCAGTAGTTTGAACTGTGCGTCGATAGATCACAATATGAGTCAGACAGTTTGCCAAGCAGTTAAGCCAGTAATAACGTAAATGCCCCTTTTACAATCTCCAAATCAAGTATTAAGTAGTTACTTGTTAAGTCATGTTTATTGACAAGTAAAACTTACAAGTATCTTTTGTCAATTTTATAAGCAAGTGAGTTACTTGACACTTTAACCATATGATTCGTGCTACTCGGGGGTCGTGAAATTAATACGTATAGTGTGACTATAACCGGCGAGTAGTCTACTCGACACTATACTCGAGGGTGGTGAAAGATGCCATTAATGATATTAATAATAAATAATGTGCCATCAAAATTAATAGAACGACAATATATCAATTATGTTAAATATGTGTTGTGACTTGTGTGAATGTAGATTTTCATTTGCTTACAATTTATAACCAAACAAGGAAAGTGTTTTGTAAATAAAATGTAGTTCATGAACGCATTATTATTAGTTCATAGTTAAGCACAGTTACAGATCGATGACCGAGCTGTGTTTACCAAGCCCAGTAGCTCTTCCAGTGACCGGAATACGTATATATGTTAATGTCATGCATCTAAACTTGTTAAGAGTTATGACTCTTAGTGCCGATTTACACTTAATTTACTTATGTTGCGAGTTAACTTGCGCGATCGGCAAGTTTAGTTATTTTTGACGTTTAAACGGAAAAATCGAGTTAAGTTGTAAGTTGTTAATTAAGTTGGCTTAAATAGACCTCGATTATATTTTTTGGCGAGTTAAGTGCGAAGTGCTACCCCTCTCGCGTCTCCCGCACCCCGCCAACATAACTCACTAGCGTGTAGACGTTTGAGTTTAGTACAGTTCATATTATAATATTTCATTTATCAATAATTTTAATACAATAGGTATTTAGTTGAGTATAATATTAAATGTAATTAGTTTGTAGGCAGTAATTGAGCAATTTATGGAGACTTATCTTGTTATTGAACCAGCAACTTATCATTACTTAACTCGCCTACTACTTACTACTTAATTTTAGCTGACCATTTTGTTAACTTGCTACTGTACTTAATTAAATGTAAACCGGGCCTTAGTCAAATCAAATATTTTTTTTGTCTTGATACGTAAATGAAATGATATGTCATTAACGTGTCAAGTCCAAAATATTATTTAACTTTGAAAAAATGTATTTAAACGCGATTTTTTCAGAGTTTGCAAAAAGGAAAGATGCGAGTAAAACAAAATTTATTGAATGCAAATTATTATGATAGTGAGCTAAAATAAATACAGAATGACCAAAAAAACTCTGTTAAGAAATAAGCGAGATATTAGCGACCTCCCAATTTTCTACCCACCTCTTTCTCTTTAAACGTAATTTAGTATAAACTTTGTATGCAGCTTGTAGACTTTGACGTTACAATCAATATTGGATGTCTCTTTCTAAGTGACTACTTTAAAGGATTCTTATTTTGTTATTTTCAATTTTATCAAAAAACTAATAGAACTGCAGCGTTTTCCACTAACGATAGATTTATTTAAATGTAAATTAAAAATTATGCATATTCCCTATTACATTAAAAAAATATGAATTTAAATTTATTAAATCTTATAAATATGTATAACAGCAAGGCAAAAGGTATCTCTTGTGATATTTCAGCAGATTCGCACTTCATTTTCCGACAAATATATATGAGATTATATGTATAGAGAAAAAAAATACATCTCTCCATAATTTGTCAGTTTTTACATTACAGGATTTTAAAAACCTTTGAAACAATATGCGGAGCCATAAGCTTTTCAACCCTTTTCACTCTTGATCGGTTTTCTAGTCATTAACATTAAAAATGCAATTTTCTAATTGTTTTGTCTGTCATTTATAACCAACAGGCAGACCCCTGCCTCTGTCCTTGGGTCTCGAACCAAAAAAAATGTATGGATGACTATCCGTTCCGAACAAAAGCTCCGAATTCCAATTCAACTTGTCTATTGTATTTTTTGGAGTAACATGTTTACCAGAATAATAAAAAACTGACAAAAAATACAACTACGGAACGTTCAGTTGTACATTCGAATTCCTATAGGAGTGAACCTTAACGACGTAACGTAAAGGTCATTTCAGATGTAAAACAAAATTCATCGAACCGTAGTTTAGTCAGTTGTATGGTGGACCATAGACCTATAAACCGAGACATGGCAATAGGTACATGACAAAAATCGTAATCTAAAGTAAGCTAATCTGACATGTCACTTCGCCATTTGAGGTTTTTGAGGGTCGTTTTGGTGTCTTCGATTATTGTAAATAACAAACAGACATAAGGATCGTTCCTCTTGAAAATGGAAGAGTTATACGAACATCAACTAATAATAATAAAAAAAAATTGAGCTTTATATAATTCCATACAAGTTATATACATTCAAATTTAAAACATAGCAATTTTTAAATTAGGCTTGTACGAACCCCCTTCGGGTAAAAGCCTCCTCCAAACTAATTATAAATTTAATATCATCACAATAGGAAGGTCATTAGGCCTATTATTGCCAGCAGTGTCCTCAAACTAAAACCAGTGGGCCAGAGACTCAAATCACTACGTTATCCGCCAAATTTTAACACCCAGCGACTAACCAAGTTCTAAAGAACAGTTTTCACGATTTTTCTGTCAAATCTTCGTGCCATATCTGGAGTTAAGAGATCTTCGGGTGCACCATATAACCGCGCCGGCCGGCACTCGAGCTGCGGCATTGCGCCAGTCGAGTTCCAACGCTCGAGGAAAGCGCTGTCTAAATACTCGCGAGTCACGACGCCCGCGCCAGTGTGAAAGTACCGGATGTACTGGAAAGTAAAAGGTTAATATTTACGTTATTTGTGCGACAGTTTGTTCTGCGATGTGGTATGATGCTATGTGATCATTTTGTACGGCAGAAAAATCTACTTGTACGCCTGAAAAGTGAAATAAAAAAAAATCGCAATGAAAAATATAGTAAAGAAGTGGTGTGATATATTCCCCGCCTCTACTTTCTTTTTATAAGGGGGTACATAAAACCAATAAAGGCCAGAGGCTTGAATTTCAAACCTTTTTCTTATAGTGTTTTGTTTTTATTGTTGAAGTATAGTAACAAAATATAGAATTAATTATACAACGCATAAATTACTAAAATGTTAAAAATAAACTAATTGTAGCATTCAATCCTAATTATTTTCGAAAGTAATGAATGTTTTTAAAGTTACTGTCCTACGTTCGCCGTAGCACAAAATTTCGTACAAACTACTACTTAATGTTATAAAGTTATAGTATTTAATGTTCTTTGCAGTAGTTAATGCTCAATTCATATATCAAATACAAACAATAAATCAATAAAAAACAAAATAAACAATACAGATAAACGTAATTCAAAATATTTTTGAAATAAAAAAGTATTTAAGAAAGTTTTAACTTACAAAAAAAATTAAAATTCTAACCTTTTTTTTTAAATAAAAAGTATTTTTTAAGCATCTAAGTAACAAAGTATTGTAAAAGAAAAATAACCGAAAGCTCGAAAAACCCGGATTTCCATTTTTCAAACCCGGGTATTTTGCGATTTCCAAAACCCGTGTTTTTCCAGGTTTTCGAATTTCGGGTAAACCCGGACTTGATGCCCTAGTTACCAGGCCATTAATTTTTTAAAAATTACAGACTTGTATGACTATCGTGTCATATCAAAATATTGTTGTGTGCGTATCGTTTCATTTATTTAAAATATGTAAGAATAAATATTTTTTTAAATAATAGTGTCATTTTACGCTCCTCCTCCATATTAACTATAACTGGGAGAAATTTCATGCTTTTCCATCAATACATCTTTCGTAAAAAGGGATACAAAGTTTTTCGTATATAATATATAAATTAAAACAAGAGTAGATAATATAATCATAGAGTATGCCGACTTCAAACAAAAAATCTGATCGTTGCGAGTACTTCTCGAATTCCATATCAACAAAACGTCACCCTCCTTAACAAAATGTCGCTGGCGGGTATTCTAATGTCATATTTAAATAAATACCAAATTAAAAACAATGTTTCAAAATTTAATTCTGATAATTTGATCGCATGTGCCAAAATATAAACAACAACGAGATAACATCCTTTTCACATGCAAGTGCTTGCCGTACAGACGCCTGGTCGCGTAACGTAGTAATGTATTAGGTCTCATTTCCTCTAAGTCTATGGCATTAGCAAGCGTTTTTACATGGTGCGTCAATAATCCGGCGACCGTGTGTCGCCCGTGCTTACATACTATAAACACGGCGGCCGTCTTAGTAATGTATCCGGACTTATATAGACGCTTACTCATGAAAAACGGGCGCAACATTTTTAAGCTGCTAAAAGGTTTAAATTACATTTAAATAATTTATTATAAAAAGTTAATAGACCGATAAAGTTTAAAATATATCTTTATATTGAATTTTCTGTTGCCCACGACTCTGCCCGTGCTATGACGGTATTGGAAAATTAATTGAATATTATGCTGTTTTTTTAAATACATAAAATTAAATATTTATATTTACATAAAATTTTAGTTATGTATTCGAAATGCATTAATTAAAAGTAATAATTTCATATTATTTTAGTAACAACGCTAGCTAGTAGCGAGTTTCGTCGTATTACGTCAAACCGTACAGGAATTGGTCTACGGTCGTATGACTTTGAACATCTCTTCTGACATGGTCTACTGTCTGTAGTTCTATTTACTGTGTTAAAAGTGAGCGATACAAAAGAAACATGTCGATGGTTAAGAACCAAATGCTGCTATCTACAAAATCTCAATTTTACAGGAGAGAAAAAAAACTTAAGATAAATTTAATATTAAAATTATAGATTATTTATACACGCAATATTCTTAAAAAATACTACACTTTATTGGTCTGGTCTCTTTACAGGTCACCACATTTTTTATTAGAAATAACGAGAAGAACAATATTTTGTTAATAGACCTACAAAAAAAAAACAATAATAGAAAAAAGTAGAAAGCAGTATTTGGTTCTTAACCGTCGATGTGTCATGTAGTTTCAAATACTCTTTAGTTAATTTTTATCGGGCCTTTTAAATAAAAATAGGGATCAAACGAGTAAACGGGACACCTGATGGAAAGTAACTACCACGGACAACGGCAACATCAGAAGAACAATTTCCGGAGCGTTGCCGGCCTTTACTGCCGGAATAATTGTATATCTATCTTGGAATGAAATATCTAACCATTGCCGACTCACATACGATACAAATTAGCATTTCCTCTTGTTTAATTAATATTGACGTTAGCAAAAGTCAAATTATTTAATTAATTTCCTTTAATCGTAGGTTGGGCTATTATGAGCATTAATTTTAATTCGCTTTGGCTTGATTGACATTAAATGTCAATCAAGCCAAAGGTAATTAATAAATTTACTTAGATTTAAATTACTGGTGTTAATAAAAAGTATAAACCTGAAAAACTTTGTGGCGACTGGCCATCCTTTTCGAAATTTGCAAAGGAAAGATGTAAATATTATTAAGTATTTAACGGAAAATTAATATCAACTTTGGAAACAAACGATTTTTTGCATTGTCTATTTTAGGTAAAATTGCATTTCCAACTCTATTTCGATTCGCTTTTATTTATATATTAGTGACCCGCCCCGGCTTCGCACGGGTAGACATTGATTTTTTTAAGCTCTCTAATGAAAAGGTGGCGTGTCATTTTAATACCAATTACAATTTTAAATTCGTAATATCTTTTAAATAGGTTGTCCGATTGGCATTAAACAAAAAGTAATTTATAGCTATTGAAACAATCTAGCTGAATAAATAGTTTATTTGGATAAGGATTAGTATTTAACGATAATATGATAGGCTAATAATTTTAATTACTTATATTGTATGGAAAAGTGGTTATAATGGCTACAAAAATACAAAGGTTTCCTGTTTATAATATTAGTGTAGATTAATACGCAAGCGCAAATCTTTGTATCCATTTTAACGAAAGACGCGTAAAAGCATGAAATTTCTCCCAGTTATACTTGATATGGAGGAGGAGCGTGAAATACCAATATTATTTTTAAATATGCTTAAATTTTGGATATTTTTAATTAATAAAAAGCTACGCACACTACAATATTTTGACGTAACACGATAGTCATACACGAAATACTCGTTTGTTTATGGTTGAAGTCTGTGTTTTTTTTTTCATAAAATTCAATGACCTCGTAAAAAGACTTTAATGCCAAATTAAAGTCTCTGATTGAATTGAAAATAGATTATACCTTTTATGGCTGCTCTACACGATGGATTTAAATATTTGTGATCGAATTTCGACCACAGGGCGATCTCTAATATGATAGACTTAGGGAATAGGAAGTGATCGCAGATCGTGCTGCGGATTTTATACCGCTTTTTGTAATAAAACCAGAATATTCAATTTTGAATTAAACCAATTATATATAAAAAAATCCGTTGTGCGAATTGCACCTAGCTGTAATTAAATTAAGACTTTCTCTTTCTCAGATGCCCAACTCCATTTACTTAAGGTTTAATCATAATTAAGAGCCTCCCGTTGCGGCCGTAAGTGTAAAAATAGGATGATTATACGCAAGACCAAGTTAACTGAAAAACAGACATTTCTTTTTCGTTCTAGAGAACTCTATTGATACAATTATTGTAAAAGTTCAAGTTTTTATCGAAACGTCTTGTTTCGCTGCAGTATTCTCTTAGCATAACCATTTACTAAGTACATAATTTAGCATCGCAATGTTGTTTTGCGAAGGTTTTTTAGATTTAGTTAGATTACCAGCTGCGTACCAAACATATCGGTTCTCATTACGATAAAAACAGCCGATAACACTCGAATAACAGATTTACTATATTTTTGTAACACATGCCACATTCGTGCTAATACATGGTACGTACTGTAACATCACGTGTTTATTTTATCTTTGGTTCAAGCTTGTCAATGTTTTAGCAGTTAGCTTCTCAATATAGGGGAATATGCGAATAAAAAAATATTATTTAAACAATAAATCATGTATTTTCCCTATTATTTAAATTTCAGTAACAGAATTTTGTGTTCACTAGTTTTGATTCATATATCGTCGTTGCGAGTGCCAAATTCTATGTTTGGTTTTTTCAATTTTTCGTTTTTTCGCTAAAAATAATCTCAATTTCGTTCTGCACATTCGAGGTAAAACCGTTTTTGTAATACATCATGTTGTGGTATCAATAATTTTGTAATTTTTTTTTTTTATTTTCAATCCAATAACATGTTTCTTGTTGTTACCACCACAACCTTACCAAAATCACATACGGAACTTGGCACTCGTAACGACGATATCATGAATTAAATCAAAGCACTGTACTCTGTTACCTCGATAGTACAAAGCTTTGTTTTGAGCGGCTATTAAAACGCTACCAATTTCAATTTAATTGGTAATAACTAACACCGCAAATAAAAATATAATAAATTTTCTTTTATAAAGTAAACATCTTTTATAGATCTTAATTGGCAATTAATTAATAACGATTATGATTATTTTAGTTGTGTTATTTTTGTACTAAAATTATGTGTATGTACCATGAGGGAAAAATGAAAGAGAGAGAGAGAGAGTTGACGGGCCTACGTTATTTGTTCACTGGACATTGACACTCGCGACATAAGAGTAGGCGCAAGTGCGTTGCCGGCCTCTATGAAGGAATAGGGATTTGGAACAAGGATAAGGGATTAAGGAACACTGAACGAAACACAGCACAACGCCGTTTCACGCTAGTTTTCTGTGTGGCCGTGGTATCACTCTGGTCCAGCCGGCCCATTCGTGCCGAAGCACGGCTCTCCCACGCCAAATATATAACTCACGTTCAAGTTAAATAACGATGAATTTTCATTTTTATCAGCTCTACTAGTTGTAAAATTCTACTAAATTGTACTCGTAGAGTTCTAGCACCCGGTACCAAAGTACGGTTTGTACTTTACCTACAACCGTACCTTACCTATAATAGTACCAACTATATTTCTAGTCTAAAAAGTCAGTAGTAGTAGCAAACCTTATACGGAAAACGTATTTATTGTTTTCATTCATCAATAAATATTAAAAAAAAAACACAAATATATTATTTACAAATTACAATAACCGATCGATTCGACATACTCGTACAATTACTTTTTCTGCATTCCACGTCACGTCGGTGACACTTTTTACGTAAATCGCACAAAAAACGGTTAAATACATTTATTATGAACTTTAAACAAGGAAGATAGGTAATTGTCATCTTACGATGATGAGAAAAAAACCGGTCAAGCGCGATCCGGACTCGCTCACGAAGAGCACCGTACAAAACGAAAAATATGTTGTATGACATTTTTATATCATTATAACGATCTTAAAATATTGTTAAATATTTAAATACCTGTCACTAGTAACAAGATACATTTTGATATTAAAACAAACATTTAGGGATATTTATAGATAAACGGGCGAAATAATCCAATTGCACCTTTGGGGGACCCTATTTTGTTTGTTAATTTACTAAATTTAGAATATACTTTGATTGTTTCTGATTACAGAGGACTTTTAAAGTAATTTTTTGCCTCCGCTATTAAAAATCCGATAAGAGTACTTTTTGCATTTACACGGTAGTTATTTATGCTTCAGTAATCATTATTATCTGACCAAAGGAACGGAGTTGAATGTTAACCAAAATTCGTTTATCGCGCGGGAACCGTACAGTATTCCGGATAAGAAACATCCTATATCTTTTCCCGGGATCCAAATCATTCCCATACCAAAATTTCCATGCAAATCCAGTAATGTTGCATATTTTTACCGAATTCGAAATTATTTTTTTTCGGTTCGTTCCTAAAGGGTAAAGAGGGTCCCGCATTAATTACTAAGACTTCTTTGTCTATCTGTCCGTCTGTCTGTATCCAGGCTGTATATCGTGAACAGTAATATCTACTACCGAGTATGATATACGCAGCTTGCAGTGCGTATTTGGCTACAGCTATTTATTGACTATTTTAGTCTCGCAACTAAAATTAGTAGTGCCAAGTTGTGCCACAGTAATTTCTATTAGTACCGTGGCAAATAAGAGACAGAGAGTCAATTCATTTGTCGTTTCTCTATAAATCTCTAAATTTATTAAAAATAGTGTAAAAAAGTAAAATTTACACACAAAATCTATTTTTATTAAGCTACAAAAAACCAACCGCGAGTCACGTCAGATATTCGATTATTACGAAAAATAATAAACATTAATACAGATAACTTGATAAGATAAAAATATTTTGTTATTAATGAACCTTCAAGATAGTTATTTTGGGGGATATCAAAATACAGCTAATATTTCAGTAATTTCTGTGTACGGTGTCTCTATAACCTTAAATATTATAAAGTTAAGATTATAAAGATATCAAAAAGTTGTTAAATAGATCAAGTCTCTATCAGATTTGCATTCCTAAGAGTAAAAAAATTAGGCTCGTCCGCCCATTAAAACAGATATGAATTTTCCTACAATAATTTCAATTACTTTTAAGCCTTAACAAAATATATAATTGTATAAATTTCATATCACGAGGAAAATAATAATTCATTGTCACTGATTTGCTATCATTGATCAAAACCTACATTAATAATATTATCACATATTTCTTATACATACACCATAGTTTATCCTCGTGGCTAAAACCTATTAGTGTAGCACAAAGTGCACTTTTATATGCGCAGGTCCATAGGAATAGACAAACATACTCAAGAATAATAATATTATGATTTTAAATGAGGTTAGTGGTGGTTAGTTAACAAGTTGTAATAGATAAACATCGAGCATACAAGCAATAATATTATTTGTGACTAGTCGGTTCCCGTAACTTCTTTGCGCAAAAATTTGTTTATCACGCGGGAACCGTACATTTTCCCGGGATAAAAAGTATTCTAAATGTTGCCCAGACCTAATAGCTATTAAACAAAAAAAGATTTATTCTATATTCCTTTTTTTGTGTTAGTAATACCCACTAAGACGAGGTTAAACTTACCCGGCTGGCCCATGTACAAGCCTTAAAATGACGTACGGTGCCTTTCTCGGGTCAGCGCAAACGAACGACATGCATTGCAACATACTTTTAATTGTTTTTCCATACGGAAATTGTAGATAATTTTTGACTTAATAATACCAATGGATCTTTATTCTTTCTATACAATATTATGTTGTTAGAAGCCTAGTCGTTATTGCTCTATAGGTTGCGAAATTTATCTGTAGTGAAGGAAACTTTATCACACGATTAGAAAATAATAACACATGAACATCGTCAGTAATAAGACAACATCAATTATTGTTATTAATGAAATAATATATTATTAATTATTATAATAAAAAATTAAACATGATTATAAATAAAAAGTTTTATTAATTATTATTAATATACGAGATAAGACATTGCCCAAAACTAAAATACTTATTTATTATTACGATTAATTATAGTTTAGAATACGCTGCCGTATAGCCTCATATTATATAAATGTCTTCACTCATCAATATGATTTCTATTAATTACTATTTTTATAATAAAAAGAGATATTAATCAATAATAACGAGCGTGACAAAAAATAACAATGAAAATTCTTAATAATTATAATTCTCAATAATACATTAATTATATTCTATTAAGGCTTTGAAGTATCTGATGAATAAAAAATCGGAGAGACTTCTGCAATCATTTAATCAATGTATTTTGTTCCCCCTTATACTTTTCAGTGAACTGGGTGTAAACAAAAGGTATGCGTAGGTACTGTGTACGAAATACGAATCATAAGAAGTATAGATGAAATAGAAACTATTTCTAGTAGAATTAGTATGATTTTGTAGGTATGAAAAATATATAAACCAAATTAAAAATATAGTTACTTTTCAGGGCTGCATTTCAGGCATTCATGCTGTGCGATGCTATTAGATAGAACTCTGTATAAGAATTATTGGGCGAGCGAAGCAATCCTTCTATATCCCCCTTCCAGTACACGTAAACTTTACGAAAAAACTATAAGAGCTTTAGGTTTGGGTTTTTGCAAAGTAATTTACGCATATGTGTAAGATGTGTTGAAAAATAAAACAGTAATAATATTATGTGCATGATAATAAAAAATATTAAAAATAATATTGTACTACGGACTGAGCATCCACATTGTATCCAGAACCGTATTTTTTAAATTTGTAACAGTCAAAGAAGCTTTGGAAAACCCGATCCAAGTCCTTATATTGCTGCGTTTTTTCGCTAGTAAACACATTCTGAAAAGTATTGTCACACCTAGCAGTTACATATTCGTATATTATTACAAATGTGCGAAAAAAGTGTCATAATTACCATAGAACAATTATTTATTAATTACTTAAAAATTACAAAATGTTTGCTGTAATATTAACAATTTTGAAGACGAAATTATTTATAAAGCTACAGTCACTACTAGGTTTTTCTAATTTAAAGGTTGCCAGGTCAAATTTTATAATGTAGATATTACATTTAAAGCAATTAAGTTTCATGTTAACTACAAATAAAGTACACATTTTCTGCCTTTTATCTAGGCATATGAATGCAATATAAGTCAAAAACAGTCATTTTTCGTATTAAATTTTAAACCACAAGATTATTCTAAATACATACTAATGTAATTATTGCAAACTTCTGTAAAATTAAAATTAAAATTTAGTGTTGAAAATTAAAAAAAAAAACGTAAATCAGTTGGATTTTTTTGCAGAAAAATGTACGGTCACATTTTATTCAAAATTGGGCGTAAAAATAAAAAATTATTTTGAAAGGCCCAATTATGAATAAAATATACTAAAAAAATAATACGAATATCAACATTAGTTAATTAATTTGAAAGTTAAAACCTATACCAAAAATTTAAAAAGTACCAACAATGTAAGCACTAGCTTACATTGTTAGTATAAATAGTTCAACTCAGTTGTGCGCACGGGTCCTATGTATGCGTACCCTTGTAAATACACAACTTTCATTTGCAGTGACACGGCAAGTGACGCGTAGTACATAGGACCGTGAGTTTTCACAAAGAGAACAATGCACGGGTGGGAGTTGGGACTTTAGCAGATGTTATCAGTAACCTTGACACCCAACGAGTTATGTATTCTGTTCATTATGGACATCTGCGACAAGCAACTATAGAACTTATCGTATTGGCAAATGAGCTTCTATTCAAAACTACATTCTACTCGATAGCACATTGAAAGTATAAGACCTAAATAGTAAGTCGCGTTATGTCAAACCCAGCCGACGAATCACGACTTAAAGTAAAATAATACTATGAAATCATAACCCAATGAATTTCTTCGATGGTAAAATTTACTATGACGTAGTAAGTATGTCTAGTCAGATATGGGTAATAGAATGATTATTTAAAAGCAGTTAGCCTCGACTCTTATCACGGCTACACCATTCGTTCGTGTGTGTAGTACATTATTCATACCTAATACCTATCTAATAATATGCAGGCACTAGCCACATATACCTATTAGATCGATCAATGAAAAATTACAAGTTATTGATAATAATGCCAAATATCATATACAAATATTTCTATAAACAAAGATACCATAGACGTAGAATAATGTGAGTGTCCGACTTGAGCAGTTATAACAGTAGATTCACTCGGTCTTCTATAATTATTATTTTACAAATATTTTTTTTGCAAATATAACGAGAGCCAATTACTAGCAATAATTTTAAAATATTTCCTTCATGCTCTAAATAAAAAAACTATCTACCTAAACAAACATGAATCATATGAATGCATTGCCAAAACAATTTATCTTCCAAACTATCTCTCTACCAAATCACATTTTTCGAAATTTTTAAAGATAATCAAATTAATTCCTTCAGATGCCTCATCACTACTACTACCTGTTATCGTATTATCGAAATTGCATCGCAATCATAAATTTTGTTACAAAATGTACGTTTTTGTGTCACTCGTACTAAACGTTAACGTTTTCTTTCCAGATACCCGAGCTATTGCAACACGATGATAAGGTAGTCGCAAAACTCGCATCGGACAGTTCGACTCTAGTGTCAGAGGACAGTGGAAGTGACGGAAGATTTTTCTAACTTAGTGGAACAGTGACAAGGGGTTTCTCTGGCTAAGTGCTTTAGTGACGAGGTTTTTCTAACTTGGATAAATTAATGTGTAAGAACTCAAAATGACCCCCGGTGTTATCGATGACAGCGTGGCTCTTAGCAATAACAATGTTGTGCCTCTTCTTCCGAGGAGCACAGTGTGTCTAGAGTTTAAAAATATATCGTGTGCAGTAAAAACTTTCAATTTCGGTAAACTACGAATAGGTAAGTTTTGATCATTATACCTATTTTTATTTATAATTTGCGACTAATAGAATCAGCATTATCCTAGTAGTGTTGAAATACACATAAACTTTTTATAATAATTGTTAATTTTTTTGAATGGTGACTGAATCTAGATGCCATTATATTAGTGAAGCTATATTCTATAACCAAAAATAATATTATTATCTGACAATTGCATTTTTAAATATTTGCTAGCTTAGACAAAAATCTTATACTTTTTTTATTTTAGGTGGCATGTGATCTATTTTTTTTCCAAATCAATACATTTAAAATGTTTATAGAATTTTAAACTCTCCTCTCTGGGATATATACATTTTTAACCGCCATAAGGAAGGTTATGTTTTTCGAGAGTGTGTATATGTAGGTATGTATGTATGAATGTATGTATGTATAATTGTTTACCATGCTCTGCAGCCTAAACGGCTTGATGAACTTTAATGTGTGATACGTCGTTAGGTTCGTCTTGATAGCACAAGTGACACTGGGACACACACAAAAATTCAAAATGGCCGGAATGGAGGTTCCAAAAATTTTTTTCGCTCATTACGGTCGAGTAGGGTATCAAGATACTCGTATAGTGCTTTAAGACGCCATTCTTAAAATATACATAACTTGATGTTGTATTTGCAATTAATTCTGCAGTCGGGTTTTCTGTTTTTTGGACATTTAGTTAATAAGGTGTACGGTAAACAAACCAGCACCAGTGAGACCAGCACCAAACTTATCGCGGGGCGTAAATCACGAGTTGCCCCGTAGTCCGTTTGCTCTGACCTTTTTGATAAATCACTAGCTGACCCGGCAAACGTTGTTTTGCCATATAAATAATTTCCCCTAACATTTAGGGGGATGAAAAATAGATGTT
>JAOTAV010034058.1:0-19413 GCA_026546445.1 Cyclargus thomasi
GACGTCAAAGTTTTAAATGCTTCTCCTGAAAAATTGCATTTTCGCAAAAGTGACGGTCTTGCACCGAGGGTGCGTTATGTCTATTTTAAAAATAATTTTATTGAACTGGAATGTAACATCGAACACCGATTCCATTGTCTAAAGAAACACACAACACTGTAGGGGACGCTGGCTACACCCGATCCCACGTAAAGACGCGTGGTACAGGACAAGAGACTTGAGTCTTGAATATATTTGGCTCATTTTGACTTTCAAAAGAGATTTTTTTGACGCAAATCTATATTTCCATCTATAATAATTTAATATAGTGTCTGTTTGTTACCTCTTCACGCCCAAACCGCTGGACCGATTCTGCTGAATTTTGATATGGAGATTCTTTGAGTCCCTGAGAAGGACATAGGATAATTTTATCCCGGAAAAATGCTCGGTTCACTGCGTAAACTATTTTGACGCTACGGATTGGCGGGCATCATCTAGTCTACAATAGTATAATATAAAATGCTATATTCTATATGTATCGATAGACTCCATAGCAGTCGGGAAAACAAATAACTCGTAAATTCTCAAAGACATTAATTAATTTGTAGCAATTTTTATAATTAGGTACAGTGTGACACGAAATAAAAAAAATTATATAACCATCTCACGCCTTAACACGTTTTTACGTCGGATCTAGAAGTTTCCAATTTAATACTGACATGACAGAACAATCGAAACCTTCAGAGATATGATATACGCGACCGACTACTCGCCCAGTGATGTAATTACTAATCCATTATTGCGCAAACATTGTGCACGATCAGTTCCTAACCGTCACGGCATACAACTGACATTATATATAACAATAAGTTTCAAATTAGGGGGCAAACGAGCAACGGGACACCCGAAGGAAAGCAACTGCCCTCGCTCTGGGACACTCACGACATCGGAAGTGTAAGTGCGAATGCATGCAGGCCTTTTAGTATACAACACGGTCACATTAACTAGATATTTGACCTTGATTTAAAAATGTAGAAAAATCATAGCAAAATGTCCAAAAACAGCAAAAGAGAACTATAATCGAGCTTTGGCCCACCACACATACCCGGCACAGCATCTCCTATGTCACCAGGTTCGATAGCGGTATCCAACCACGAAAACTCTTTGATGTGATCTCAGGGAGCCCGAGGGACTTGCATATAAAAGAAAACTAACAAATTGTTACCGAACACCGATGTCCGATACAATCATTGATATTTTAGCTAGTTTCCGTTGCTGTTTCTTGACATTTTATTGTTTTTTTTACCCTTCTTTATCAAGGTGAAACGTCTATGTGGGACCGTGTTGTATGCTGTGATTATTATCGAATTATAAAATATATAGTAACTACACCACCAGACTCCTGTTCAGTACATCCAACTAGTCCTAGTCCTTTAGAATAACAAATCTACGATAAAGCTGTAGGACAATTTGTAAGTAAAAATAAGTTGTAGATATCCTTTAACAAAAATATTTTACGTTTTGAATCTATTATAAGATACACGGTGATTACAAAATATATAACTACACAAATATCGTATCTCTGAAGTCCAATTCGCGATTATTTTTGATTCGCTCTGTCTCGTTCACACACGTTAAGTTCGACGCTGGTGCGAGTGAGATAGCACCAGAAATAATCGCAATTTGGCCCCCTGAACTGCGTGAGAAGCCTTACTTTTCGTATTTACAAACAATAGGCACTGAAAGTTTGGAATATGATCAATGTAAGAACACGCTTCCTTCGATCTCCTACTACATGCTGCTAAATTATATGTTACGAATGCCTTATGTAATGCCCATGTGCTGATTGCTATGTGTCATCTTGAGCCGGCCTTATTATTATCTTTCTTTACATTCCATAGAATGATTTTTTGGATACAAAAAAAAAGAAACTTTAATCAAATTTTTATCGGCCTGTGGGGTCACATAAGTTGCCGGATGTAGAAGGAATTGTCGAAAAATTATCTAAAGTAAGCAAAGGGCCAAAGTTTGATAACAAACTTTGGTACGATTTATTTTCGTCTCAATCTTGGAAACTGCTTCTTTTGCGTATCTACTCCACGTAGGTCTTCCACGCTTCTATCTTTATGTAGTTAATTTATAACTATATCGAATATTAATATTATTATGTTTTCGTATCTTTACACGTGGTCTTGTATTTTATTTCGCAAAATTATTTCAAGCAAGGTATCTAACACGTGTAACACGGTAACCTATGATCTCTGTGTTTAACAACACTTTACCACAGATATTTATTAAAAAGGACAGCTGAATGCTGTTTTTAATAATCAACTGTCTATAATGGGCTTTTGAATTCTCTTTCTTTGAGTAATCTAGGTTTACCTCATAACAATATGGTAGAGTTAGGAAGCTCTTGGAGTCTCCATACTAATATTCTAATATTATAAATGGAAAAGTGTACTTGTTTCTCCTTCACGCCTCCACGAATCAACCAATCGACTTGATTTTTGGCATACATTTAGTTGAAAGGAAGGAGAATAGCGCAGGCTTACGTAGGCATTAGTCTTGGAACATACAAGGATATTCGTATTTTTAGATTTTCAAATTCCGAGCGAGCGAATTATACCTCACTTGAGGTACTTATCAGTTATCGGAAATTATTGGGCACTAATGTATAGGTTTACATGAGGCATTCGCTGTGTTTGAGCAAGCTACAAGCGGCCCTCACTCCTCAGTCTCCTCGGCGTTGTCTGCCGTCAGCAGGTTCGTGTTGTCGTCCACCTGCATGTCCGCTGCCATCTGTAACAACGACATATGAGTAGGACCACTTCGGCAAGAATGGACCCGCTCAATCAGACGGCGCCCGTTTCGTCGACGTTTCACGAACGACCAACTCTACCCCGAATATGTTTTAAAAATTACCCTAACTTATTCCCTCTTATGTCTGGTATACGCGTATTAAGTAGATAATTAGGTAACTAAACTTTAACTCAATTTTAACAAAATTTAGTAGCAAGTTGCAAGTTGAATGACTTAAAATTAAGTTAAAATTAGTTTACCACTTTATATCTAGTGTGTAAACCAGATTTTTTTTCTTATTTGTTGTTTTGTTTTCGATGAAATATGATGTATCAGCTATTCTATATGACTTTTATGCGTTCGCTCAATATTGACGGTAGCGGTCATTAGTCTTTTGTCAAAAAAATTGACATTTCTATACAAAACACGATTGTCAACAAAGTTCGCTTGTTTTTGACAATCGCGGTTTGTAAAAAAAAAAATGACTTACGCCGTTTGTTCATCAAAACCGTCAACCGAGAACGAGATTATTTCGGCCCTATAAAATGCAACTTTATGATCTAGGCTATAGGTTTCATTTTCTAGCGACATGACTCTAGCGTCGATGTCGTCACCGTCATCAATAGCGTAGAGGAAAATGAAACCTGTATTCTACCTCATAAAGTTGAATTTTATCCGGCCGCAATAATGTCGTTCCCGGTTGACGGTGTTGGTGGACAATCGACAAATGAGGGTCAATGACCGCTACCAACAATATGGGGCGAACGCGAATTATATTATATGCTTCACGTAGAGACTCTTCGGTTACGACATTACCTTAACATAAGTACATCTACTCTAGACGTCTTCGCTTATTAGTTAAGTTAGTTAACTGGCTAAAAAATAACCCGTCAGCTCTGTTAAAACCATTTCTCGTCTCTCTCAGTAATCTTGAGATTGCTCGAGTCCGACTTGACCTACGGGTCGTATAGCGATGAACTCCGAAACTGTTCCGAGCGGCGAGGACATAAGCTGTCTGATGCCCCGGCTGTAGAGCTAGATCGTCATAACTTATAAACTTAACGACTGATATACAAGGTGTTACAAAAGTAAGTGATAATACTCTAGGGTGTGTATAGGGTGACCTATTCAGTTATGGAAAAAAAATTCCAGCTACAGCCACGCAAGAGATGCCAAATTTTGCATCTCAAGAGATAAAATATGTTTCATCTTCAAATCTATACCGGTCCTGTAAAATGTAAGTAAAATTCGAAAAAAAAACATTTTAAAAAACCCCAAGGGTGTCCGTTTTATCTTATTAAAGAGTCCAACTTACACCAAGTTGTGCAGCGGCGCTGGTCCTCTTCCTTCGTCTGACGGCTAGCGCCAGCAGCAGTACGAGCGCCACCGATGACAGCGCCGCCACCAGCAGCGGTAATAGCAGGTTGTCACCAGGTGAGTAACCCTGGACAGATAAAGTACAGAATGTAACGAAACAATCTGATCACAAAAAGAGTTTTTTTGTGATTTGAAGGAGCTAGCCTGTATCCCAGTATCTCAAATATCTTTTTCTTTTTATGGCGCTACGGCAATATAACCATGGCCAGTGTCGAGTAAAGGCGGGAAATCAATTTTCTTTGTCAAATAATTTTAGCAACGTTACAATATTTCGTCAAGTCTAAAGTCAAAGTCAAGATAAATCATCAGTGCAGTCAAAGCGTTAAGTCAGAAGATTGAGTAAAGTGGTAGACGCTTTACTAAAATTTCTAGTGGAATTTTGGAGGGATACATAAAAAAGCACGTTTCTTGGAGTTGTATCACTTGCTCACACTTGTGCATGATAATGAATATTTAATGGTTGATATTCTACTACTATAATGCATTAAAACATAAAACAACACAAATTTAGCGAGGAAATACAAAAACACAACATCACTTTTTTATATCCCGCCAAAATACTCAATCTTAAATATCTATCAGAGCCGAAGGAATCGATAAGTCATTCCCTCTTTGAATTTGACAGCGCAGTGTGCGAAGTTCCAACTTCCATGACATTTAATAAGTATATCGAATTCTAAAATTCTTTGCTGCGGTCGGCGCTCTTAGTTCTGAAAAATGTGCGTTCTGTATAATACGGAGGCTTAACGCTGGATCTGGCATCGTTTCTTTACTAATTTTAATTCTGGACCTATATTTTATAAACCTAATTAAACTTTAAAATTAAAATACTTTTTCACAATATCCGCGCTAGGGTTCACCTGATACAGCTCAGTATTAATTAAAATAATAATTAATAGTTGCGTTGCAATATTCTAGCTTACAATTTTCCAACACCGGAAAACAATAGAATATCCCCCGGGCTTTACTGCGTCAACTCGGTATTCCAATTTTAAACAACAAAGCTTCATATTAAATAGTTTTATTCAACAAAATCCAGTACCGAATACTTGTAACAGGTATAATGTTTGCTGTGAAATAAATATAGGCTAAGGATGACACCAAAAGTAGAGAAACATCTAGATTCAAGGAATAAAATTATGGATTTCCTTTATTTATCACTCTATTTATTACTTTTTTATACTTCCTTTTTTATTAAAGATGTCTACGGATCGTAGCAAGGGAATCTTTTGAGAGAGAATATGGTGGGTACCTAAGGCGTGTCTGTTAATTTTGTTGAACTAGATAGAAGGAAGAAAAAAATATAGCTTCTGTCAGTGGCGTAACTATACCGTTCGAGGCCCGTGGCAAATTTGTTTTCGTTCCAACACAAAATCAAATCAATCCAATAAAAAAAGCGTTCTGAAGGAACTTTGTCATTTTCTTCTTCTCTCTTATCTTCTTCTTCGTCATTTAATAGATTTTGTGTGTCTCAGCTGATTTTTTTCATTTTAATTTATATTTGGAACACTCCGTATAGTGTACCGTGTACACTATACACCCTGTATCGCATTACGGATATAAACACTCATAATATTAATAATAATTAATAATGTACTATCTGTCGAAACGTCATTGGTGATAACAATGCAAACAATGTCTGAGGTTATCACAGCACCTACTTATTTAAAGTCACGTTTTTCCTGATCTCGTGAGATCATGTACATAATTTAAATATCTAATATTGCTTATGGAATTACCCGTGTATGTTTTACATAAGCCAGTGGCGTAACTACAAGGTGGCAAGCCGGCAAAATGCCACGGGCCCACAGCCGTAAGGGGCCCCCGAACAGCCCCTTAGACAAGTGGCAAGCGATTATTTTTTACAATAATCGCTTGACGTGTTATTGTATTGGATTGAAATAGTGGAATGAAAACGAATTTGCCACGGGACTCGAACGGTATAGTTACGCCACTGGGTACGAGCAGAATGACTAATCGTGTCAAAGAGAAAAGTCGGAACATCCAAACAAAACAAACTTTCGTAAATCGTAATTAAAGTTTATTTACATTTAGTTCGACCTTGAACTTGGATACAGTCATTGTGTGTTTCATTACATAATGAATAGAAAAAATCATCAAAACTTCGAAGTCATTTTCACAAAAACAATTTAGCGACTGTTGCTAAGAGTATTTAATGTGTGTACCTACTCGCAAGATTTTTTGTTTGCTATCATGATTTTTAAGCTGTTTTTAGCAATTGTGTGGTGTTACCATACAGAAATCATACCTATAAAGAAATTGGTCTATGCCATAGATTCTATGGTGTTACTAAGATTATGTATGTATATTGCATTGGTTAATGTCGATTGTCTCTGAAAATACGGTATTTATTATCTACATACCATACTAATATGTAGACCAAAAAACGAAGTTCATCTTAAAAGACATTAGAAAAATTAAGAAAATACCGGGTACTGAACATGATCTTAAATTATTTGAATTTCGAATAATCCTTAAAAAATATAATAGCTTCTATTTATAATAGTCGACGTTGCATGACACGCGAACACGAACGATGGCTTACTCGGTCGTCTACTTAATCTAGTTAAACTCGTTGACAAAGTACTAGTAAGGATGGAGTGGGAATGCTGTGCAAGCATGATGAATGATCCTGATTGCTGATTATGTAGAGACTAAATAATATGTAATACATAATATTTAAATGTGTAATGAGACATGTTATTAAAGTAAAAAATTAAATGTCAATGACGTCTGATGATCAATTCGTAGGTGTGCACTGTGGGTGCTTGAGATTATGAATGGCCTCTTATGTAATCATTGAAATGACTGTTAAACATTACCTGTACCATTATTTAACTATGTTTTGACGTCTTCCGGACACGATGGTTTATAATAATCAAACAGTCAGCCAAAAAATTAACTTAAAAATAATATAGAGTAGCCACGTATAGCTCAGTGCATCAGTGCATTTAATGGCCAGGAAAGGAGACTTTTGTGCCAAATTGAAGTTTTTTTTTTTAAGTTTTTGATTGAATTGAGAACTGAGAATAGATTATATTTTTTATAGCTCAACACGATTGATTTAAATATTGATGGTCCAATTTCGAACACAGGGCGACCTCTAGATATACTTATCAACAAGCTACCCCGAAGCCTTCTACAAAGCTTAGTTGTGGTATATTTAATCAATATTATAGGAATTGAAAACGTCTAATACACTACGTACCTATTATATTTTTCTTATTGTTAACATTAATTTTATAATTAACGCGATAGTTTATTTCTTAGGATGTTTGTGTGGTGTGTCAATCATGCCAAATGTATGCAATAAATGGATTTCCCTATATACATATGGGGGAAATTGAATGAGAGCCAGTTGAAAGACCTACGTCATTTGGTCGGAATATGTTAATTCCATGTAAGTCGTGATCTGTTGGCTGAGTTTAACATAACGCGATCAAATTACTTAGAACGTAATCTGCAGATCGTAATCTGTATCTGTATCTGTTTCGACTCCTCCGATTGTACATATCTTCAGATTACAGATAATAACGTAATAGTTGACCTGGTCATCAATTTCCTCCTCAACATAATTTTTATCGTTTATCTAATGAGCAAACTCACATTTATGTGTACCTTGTATGTAAAATTTTTAAGCATCCGCTAATACCTACCGCAAGATAAAGACCTACGTTCAAAATACAGGGAAACAGCTTCGTAAATCGTAATACCTAATTATTCACTTCTAACTAATGAGCTAATAACACTTACGATATATAGCGTATTTCATTAGCTGATAATAATTGAACTCAATCAAATATTGTATAAGGCGATATTTCATAATACGTATAAGTTAGAAATGGTTACGAGCGCGATCACGCAATGCGCTCACGTAAACACAAACATTACGTAACTCACCGTCCACTGGAAGTACGACGAGGTGTCGACGAAAGGCCAGCGCGCGCCGTACCAGCCACCGTCCGTCGTCTTGGACACCGTCACCTCGTCAGCGTCCGACGAGGCCCCCTCCGGCTTCAGCGGCGGCAGCGAGAACACCTCATCCACCTCCAAAGACTCCTTGAAGTCGTCGTCGTCGTCCACCGACAGGATCGCGTCCTTCAAGTCCTTCAGCTTCGACACCTCGTTCGTCCTGGTGTTCTCGGTAACCGGCCTCGGCGTCGTCGCTCTCGTCGTGATCAGAACGTCCTCGAACGCTTTGCCACTGCTCGTGGGAACTCGCTCTGACGGCTTAAAGGCACGGGAGTAGTATCTAAATATATTACGTATGGTCACCGGCTCCGGGGTGACGGTGGGTCTGATGATGATATCACTCTCCCACGGCTTCATCGACATGTAGTGGTCGAGCAGGCGCACGCTGCCCGAGGGGGTGCCCACGACGGGAATCTTTTCGACGTCCTCCGTCGTCGGCCGCTGCGTCGTCGACGTGGTCGTCACTTTCCAGACCCTCAGCGCCGGGATGATCCATGGCGTTGTCGACTTCTCCGTGTGGGCCGTCGTCGCAGTGGTAGCGGCTTTGGTCGTCGTGGGGGCGACCGTGCTGGGCTGGGCGGTCGGCTTCGCCGTCGGAGCTTCCGTGAAACTCTTTAATTCCTTTTTCCTCGACCGGATAATCTCCCGGCCGGCCGTGTTGAACGATGTCGTGGTTAGCTCGTGCTGGTCGTGTAGACTCCGCCGGGCGTACAGCGCACCATTGAGGACGTACAGGGGAACGGACGCGAACGATAGAGCTACTATTATCCCGAGCACGACCAGGAGCAAGTATTTGATGGCCGACCGTCTCTTCGAGCGGCGGACGTGAATCGAGGGGCTATAATCCCGTCCTTTGCCCTTCAGGCCGCTGTTACTGAGGACCTCCTCGGTCTGAGGCAGGATAGTGTACTGCAGGCTGTTCTCCCCGTGCCGCACCGTCTTGTACATGATAGTGGTCGAGGTCACAAAAGAAACACTACGTGGGGCCGTCACTCGATCACTTCACATGCTCCCGCAGTTTGTGGTTCCCGGAGGGCTGGGAGTCGCGTGTGTTGGTGGCGGCGGGCTTAGTGCAACTTTGATGTATGTGGCTACGCCGCGCGGGGCGCATGCGCGACAACATTGAGCGGCTGCGCGGTCCCCGACTGTCCTGTCCTTCCGGTGAATCGGCCCGCTTTTAGGTTATACTTTAACACCGGCTCCTATATGTCCTATGTCACATCGGTGACAGGAACTCGAGTCTGCGGCGCTAAAGATAGCGCATCTGTCCTTTGGTTATTAATTCATGCGGAAATTTTCTGGCAAAGGAAGTAGGGAATCGGTTCGAGATGAAACATCTGAGTAATTACTTTTAAGCACCTTCTGTTATTAATAAAGTTGCGTCGTAAAACATACATGAATCTTTAACTCCTTCCCTGTCCGAAACCTTGACTATACCTATGTATTAAAGTAATCGGTCTATGCTATGTATGTATTAGTAAATCGGTAAATTATAACACAGAGTAATTTCGTTCCATATTACCTAATATTATTATCATGAAACTAGAAATAACAAAGTTTGAGATTTTTTTCCTTATATCTATAATTAAATAACGATCCTTAGGGTTTTTTGATAAGAGTTTAGCTAATAAATACCATTCACTGCGGTATATGCGTTTGACGCGTCAATTTGATATTCAGAAATTTAATAAACTTTAGTTTAAAGATTTTCAGAAGCCTTATTCCCTAACAATTTTATTGAGCAACCATTACCCCACGTAATTAACAATCGCGGCAGTATTGCAACCAGCTAAGCCACCACATAAATCGCTCTAATCAAGCGTCGCCGTTGGCGATTCTAATGTTGGGACGTGAAAAATCGTAAAAGAAGCACATAACGAGTTGTCCGGTCGAGCGACCCATGCGAATACTAATCTCTGACCTTGGACAAAATCACGTTTCCTTTCGAAATGGGTCCGTGAATGTATTTTTAGCAAAAGTAAAAAACAAACAAAAAGGGATCGCTCCAGTTTTTGTTCGATGATAGACGCCGTTCCGCGTCCTTTGTGTTACGAAACCGAACACTCTATTAATTCGGAGTTTATAAAGATTATCTGACAATCTACTACCAGGGTGATTGAAGGCAGTGGAGTGTGGACCTTCGTATTTTACTCGGGTTTTGTCATGTTTGAACGACGAATAAAATACTTTCTCTGATGTTTGATTATTTTTACTTTAAATCGTAAAATTTGTGATTGCCCAAGTCTCAACCGTTACATAATATCTTATATAATTATAAAGTTATCAAATTAATCTATTTTATATTTATTTAAGAAAAATATATTTCTTATAAGTATTCCCCCAGAAAAATTACCATAAAATTGTGTTATTGAATTTAGTTTCGAATTGCGTTTGACATGGCTAAGAAACTTCAGGTGTGACTAAAATATTTTCGATCAGTCGATGATTAAATTAATTTGTTGATACAGAGGCCGTCGAAGTCTTTTTCATCCTCAATGCGCATCAGCACCAGTCTGGTGCTTTGACCAACATAGCAGTTGTATTATCATTATTTTCTAAAGCTATAACAATATACCTATTAACGCTATTCATTAGGTTGATAACTACGAGTAAAACGAACTAATCAGGTTCTCGATTTGAATGAATTTAGTAAGTTAGTTCGTTGTTTGTAAATCAGATTAGCACAGAGGGTAGGAGAGCTCGGTACAATGACATCGGCGCTATTTTAGTTTGGAATCGGGCCAGCGCGGCCCACCAGCTATGGACATTTCGAAACTCCTGTAGGAACACATTTTCGCTTACATCAAGGTCGGTTTTGTTGTAAAACATACGGGTGATGACTAGTATGTTTTGAATTTTGAGATTCGATTTTATGTTCCTTTGTTATGCCTGGAATATACGAGTTTTTAATAAGAAATTAATCTAGTTTTGTCTACATCGAGGCACGTGCTATTTCAGCTAGAAAAACTAGCCTCGTGTATCCTAGGCACAAGTGTAAAAATTCGCAAAAGAAGTGCTAAGCCTCTGACGTCTTAAATTATATATTTTTGTAGTCCTTTAAAATTGACAACATAAAAAAATTTTGAATTTTTGTAATATGTACCTTGATGAACATGTTATACGGGTACCATATTTTTTTTTATTGTGTATACTATAGTTTATTGTGTAATATTTCTTGTGTGTAGTTGGGTAATATGATGTTTGTAAATGTTTTTGGGCTTCCTGTCTTTAATCGTTTGGTTACATAGTGGTGTCTTTTGTTATTTGTCATATAGTGTAACGACCAAAAAAAGCTGAATAAAGTTTTATTATTATTATTAAGTAAACGGACTTTATGATGTATCCTGCCTAACTGTTACCCAATATACATTTCAATTCTCCTTGTTCTAAGTTTTCATAGTCGTCAGTATTTAAAACAAGTTTTTATATATTGTTACGTAATGGACGAAGTGTGTTCGCATTATGTATGTTTAAGTGTGTCACGTATTCGCAAAGTATATAAAATGCGTTCACCTTGAAGGTTCAAAGCACATCCTGCGCCTAAGCAAATAGACGAAACCGCGCGCTAATATTAGCTTCGGTCTGTCAATCTTTTGTCATCTGTCAACAGATATGTTGAAGTTTGTGGAACATCAGGTCACGTGGGCTGATTGGAAAATAATCCAGTGATCATTAGTCGTTTGGCCATAACAATTTCATTCATTCTATGTTTTGGTGAACGCACCTCTTTCAGATCCGAAAACATCGAGCGCGGCAAAGGAAACGAATATTAGAATTCGATATATGAAATGTCATGGTAATCTCGCACTAGCCTGAGCCGAATCGTCGAAATCATTCGCTGTCAAATTCAAAGAGGAAACTACTTCGATTCCTTTAGCTCTGGTAGATGTGCGTTCACCATTTTACTGCTCCTGTTGTTTTATTATATTTAAGGAGCAAGCGAGCAGATGGGTTACCTGATGGAAAGCAACTGCCGTCACTCGCAACATTCGAAGAGTCGCAAGTGCGTTGCCGGCTTTATGAGGGAATGGGAATAGGGATAAAGGATTAGGTTACAGCACCACGCCGTTTCACGTTAGTTTTCTGAGGCCGTGGTACCACTCTGGTCAAGCCGGCCCATTCGTGCCGAAGCATGGCTCTTACGGCAATGAGCATCTGTATTATGTACTTGAGATTGGAAAATGACTCATTGGTACACGCTTCCACCGGTGTTCGAACCTGCACCCTCTCGAGTGCGAACCAAAGTTCTTAACCCACTAGGCCACGGACGCTCTAAAATAAACCGCACTTTTGCCTAGGTCCATATGTTTACCTTAACACTTACTTTTAAGATCAGTACCAACAGTTTCTACAAATAACATAAACATCGCAAAACTTTTCTAAGCAGAAACATCACGTATGAAATTGTCTCCAAGAAAAGCCAATCCCCTTATCGTATCCCTATTTGCGTCTACAAAAACTGTTTCGTTATGTAAGTTTATATTACCTTTGACGCCACAATCCTATTTATCTAACATGTTTCTCGTTTCTGTATCACCACGGTCCCTTAGGGTCGAGATAGGCTTATCTTATCAAGGGACTTTTAGCCTCAGATAATGATATTTCGGATTGTAACACCCGGGTTGGGTCTCGAGATAAGAATAAGTTGCCTCAACATAAATTGTTACGTTCAATCTTTTAAATTGATAACGAATGACGAAAGTGAGATTTATAAATTAGTGATGACACAAAATGTTCCGCTGCTTTCTTTCTACAGATTATTTTAGTTGTAATCTCCGGTTTCTCATTTAAACCTCTAAGTCATATTTCTAATCCCATCACGACTTCTCAACCAAAGATCAAGAAACAGAGATTCTTGATCCAAATTTAAGAAACCATAGATGAGGAAACAGAGAAACCATCTCTTAGACAGTGTGTCGTGTGTATTTATATCTCGGTGCATCGGCCGCTCCTGACCCTGCCTGGCCCAATGCCACCAGCTATCGGCACAGCGCCAGAACCACCTTCCGCATTACGAGCACCAAGATCCAAGCTTCATGACTTGTTGATTTGGAGGAGTTTGGTGATGACGTCAGTGCTACGGAGTCGATTACCCGTTTTTATTAGAAAAGTGCTGAAGGCGTACGGAATATTTAGCCTGTCGTTTTACTCAAGTATTGGTTTCTCTTCATAATCTGCGCTACGGACGATACTAGTAACAGGTGATGACAGTCATTCAAAACATTCAAAAATGTTTGGCTACTTTTTGGTCTTTTGCTAATAGATGTCGCTAAGATGTCGTCTACACTACTGATATAGCTGTTATTTTTCGGTGACACGTTTAATCAATTTTTTGCTATCTACTGGTAATAACCCCTTCGTGCGCAAGTCCAACTCGCACTTTGCCGGTTTTTAAATATAGCCAAAGGCATCATTTTGAAGTCGGCAGGTATTGATTTTGCAACTAAGCCAAGCATCTGGGAAATCTTTAGGGCATGGCTCCCCTAACCATTGATATCCATCAAACTCTCGTTCTTGGCAACTGCTACGGGAAATTGAAAGTACTTTTGGAGTTTGATCTTTTAGAAACTTCGGAAAGTACATTTTAAAAAACTTTGGCTTAGGTTCGTGTAACTACAACTGTGCATCCGGGATAAACTTTTGGTACTTAATAAAAGGTCGAAAGTCTCCTTTGTTATCACAAAAAATCCACTTATTCTAAGAAATGCTCCGAAAGTTACTCGATAGAGTTCTCAAGGAGATCCTCTCGGCCAAAGACGCTACCAATGGCAGGCGTTGTAGAGTGGAAAATTCATACATACTAGCTGTTGCCCAGAACTACGTCTGCGTGAAACTTTATAAATTATTCCGTTTTCACACCATTTTTTTATAACTGCTCGGTTCCTATTGGTCGTCGTCACAAGTGGACTAATCAACACAAAAATAATTTTTCAATTCCTGAGATTAGTGCGTTCAAACAAACAAACTCTTCAGCTTTATATTATTAGTATAAATACACACTTGGAAATCTTTTAGAAGTTTTCCTTTCGCCAATAATGAGGTACTTTCTAAAACTGATTTCGAATTCTATTTTTTAAATTTCATTCTTAGGTAAGTTGCTTTTATCTCTCTAACGCAGTCCAGTTATTCTTTCATGATGTGTCGTACATAGATAAGAAGGGAATATGGTAACTAATAGGGTTAACTGTTAAACAGTTAAATAGTAAGCTATATTTGGATTGCTTATAATTAAAAAGTTAACTGATACTGATATAGATAAATTTTATCATACTCCACAAAATTGCATAGAGTGATAAAATTTGTATGAAATTTTATGGCAAGTTTTTTTTAATAGACTAGATGTATGGGTGATACTTTATATACACGAGTCCAATCCTTTCGCATAACTAATTCATTACTTCGTGCTATAATGGTCAATTAATTGACAGAATAGTTGGCATTGGCGTAGGTCCGGTCGTTGACCGCGCACGTGCGAGCTAGACCTAACTACAATCTAGATTCTAGACTATAGGCTTTGTGCATTACCGCCTACGTTCAAGACTCGTTTGCCTCTGACGTGAACCTTATGTGATGGACATAAAGGGTATTTTGTTGGCACATTGTAATATGACTCTGTTGAGTTCCTTTTGTTGCGGTGTGTGCGACAATATAATGCGATTATACTTTCATTTTCTTTGTCGATTGTGCACTGGAAGATGTAATATGAGAATCGATACTATTTATTTTACCAAAACGTCAATAATTTTCTTAATTCGAATATTGGGCTTTCTACAATATCTGCAAAAACACAAAAGCTACTTAGAGTTTACATATATGTTCAATCAGGTAAATCGACATATTCCAAATGAAGTAGATCCGTCAAATGGCTGTGTATCAATTTCTTCGATGCTACATGCTAAACAGAACATTTCTGAAGCGATATTCAAGTTAAACGCTGCCTATGCGTAGCCCTTTAACCACGTGTCTGTAACCAAAACAGCACTAACCACTTAAAAAGTACTTTGGCTTCAACGTCACTAGCTAACTGTAATAATGAGGTCGGATTATGTTAATATTATTATTATCGTCCGCACCGAAGCTGTGCCCCATATGTGGCAGTTCCCACGCCACCATGTGGCACGGACCAACGTAGCGAGGACTATGGGGACATTATAATATAATCAGCATCTCAGCTGTTTTAAACACTTGCGAAATATAGACGCTACAGTGCTTCCGCCCAATCTGCCGTCCTCAAGCTAAAATGCCGCTACGTCAAAAAATTTGTACTTTTTGAGTAATGTAAAAAAACAAAAAAAAATTTTTAAAAGCTTGCCACTTCATAACAGCAATATTAATTTTAATAACTCGATGCCCATAAAAGCTACAAAAATGTTAGTAATACACGTCGATAGAGCTTTTCATCTTTTTTTTCTGATTATGATGGCATCAAAATGTCAAAATCAATCAGATGTGGGTTAATGGCATTTAAGCACAGTTCGGCAACAATCTAGGTATAGACTACAGCCACTAAATATACGGGCGAATCTACAAAAGCGATTATGATACTTGGTAAACATTTCATTTCTACGCAAAATGCGATTGATAACAAAGTGTTGTGTTGTCAACGTAAACACTCCATGGACCGTGGTGTTATCAGCTGCTTATTGGGGAGAATAAGTGCCATATTTTCCCGCTGTAAAAAGGATCCTACATTTTATTACGAAGCAAAGGGTTTCGTTCCAAAATTCGAAACAATTATTATGTTCACATATCAGCATGTTACATCTTTTCCCGGACTTTCCACAAGTTGCAAAATAAAACCACTAAGATGCAACTACGAGGACATAAAATGTAGTGCTAATTGCATCAACCTTTTCCTGGAAGCTACAATCATCCCGTTCACGAGAAAAGACACCCATAAAATCGTCCTGTCGACTTAGCGTATGTACGGCGAGATATACGAGTAGATATCTCTCTCTCTCTCTTCTTCTAATTGCTTAAAATGCGTGGTAATTATCTTTTTAATTTTGCCGACAGACACGATAAAAAAGTACGTCATGTAGGTCACAGGGTCAATAGTGAGGAAGAAAACAAGAAGACGCCGACAAAATTTTCTCGTTGTACTCATGTTAGGGCGGCAGAGCTCAAGATATTCTGGTCTATCCCGGGTGGCGGGAGTCTAGGGCTTCGGGCTGGTGGTGTGGCATAATTGATGGGCAATTGATTAATGAAATACGTAATGAGGAAAACCCGATTTTGAGATTTATCGTCATCACCAGCCCGTTTCACCATCTGTCATCGTGGAAATAAGATTGGAGTTTCAAAGGAAGATCGATCGGGTGAGGCAGAACGCTCGGTCAGGCTAGAGCCTGCTGTCGTTATTTCAGTCGTGTCGGTCTTTAAATTCAATAGAGCGATTTAGGTTTGTGATTGAAGACGAAAGTGGATGATGCGGATAACTTATATTTTACAACATTCCTGCAATTTTTTATATAGCCTAATTTTTGGCTCAGAGTTCGAGTTTTTTTTTGACGTTCGATCGTGAACGCATAGGATTTTATATGAGATTTGTACAGCGCCACCTAGCGATGTACAAATCGCATATAAAAATCCTAGTAAACGCGAAACGCGTTCTCTGTCGAATGTCAAAAAAATAACTGGCACTCGGCACTCTGAGCCAAAAATAAGACTTTTTAAAAAAGTTGAAATTTTCAACATACCTCATATTGGATTATACGACAAGGAGGTTTAAAATTTCAATTTTCTATCTTTTTTAATTAATGTGTTATAAATTTTTGCAATAGTTTTTTTTTATCTCTGGAGTAAATTTGTCCTTTTGAAATACGCCACTTCCGCTTTCTGCCGTCGATATATAGGCGGATAGCAACGGGGGTATAGTATATACTATACCTTATATAAGGGGTGTATACTTAAATACATCAATTTGTTACACTCTGAGATAATGTCTGTACTCTCTATTCTTTGAGTTCTCAGAATATGGATAGCAAGACCGTTATTCTCTAGTGCGGCACTTTCTAGTCCCTCAGATAAATGATTTTCAAATATCCATAATCGCAAGGAGTTCCGAACTTAAAAGAAAATTGTTTCCACGTTCAAAAATGTTCCGCCATTAGGCCAAATGTACCGTGATCGGTCGAAATCGAATTACAGCCAACGGGCGGAATGACGACGCGAAATTCACTGAAAATCATTTGGGAAACGGAGGATTTATAGATACTTCTATTTCATATCATTTATCAATAACCAGGCTTATTTTTAGTTATTTTCTTTACTTTCCACTCTGCATGAAATGAAATTTAAATGTAGAGTGTAGACATTATTTTTCGCTGAATTAGGACCTCCAAACTCTCATTTATATAGTACGTTTATAATCTTACATTTGTAAATTTTGTAAAGAAATTATTTTAGATATTAATAATTAAAACCATGTGGTTTCTATTCGTTTTAAGATGCAATTGTATTGATTTTTTAAACAACTATCTTTCTAAAAGCTCTTATATTTATGTTGACTGTGGCACTTGACGCATGCATGTGTGACACCTGACCTGACGCACTTGTGCTACCATGGAGAGCTAGTGAGGAGACTCATGTCGATAGATTAGATAAATAAAATAACATTTATTAGAGGATTCAGAGTTATCGATAAAAAGGAAATAATTTTTGTGCGAATGCTTTTAAGTGCTGACGCGTTTTGAATTGCTGTTTATCTATTACTTTTTTTTGTTTTATTATTATATGTAGTTGATGCCCGCAACATCGCCGAGTGAAAATTCATCATAGGAACCGCATTTTCGCGGGATAAAAAGTATCCTATGTGTTGCCTAGACTTATTAGCTATTAAATAAAAAGATTTATGCGAATTCGTTCCGGAGATTAGCGTGTAGAAACAGATATACAGACAAACAGATAACTTTTTTTATCGATTTGTATTCTATTATTGTTCCGAAGCCCCCTGCATTGATTAGTTTGTAAAAATATTAATTGTACTAACCGACCGACTGCCGACCGAGAGAGGGGTTATACTCGGTCAGACAGAAGCCCGCGTGATACAGTACAGATACGCCAATTTTACGATTTTATTATTATAAATATGTATAGATTACTGTTTTATTATATGTATAGATGAGTACGATGCACTCTTTGTTATAATGGAAAAAAAAGGTTACTAAGTTACCGCAGCTTGGTCCCAAGTGTAAATAAATTTAATATGTAAATGATTTAGTTTCAATTTAATTTTTTTTACACTTTTTTAACCATGATATGGCTTCTATTTCGATGTATGTAGGTCATTAGGTAGATCACTTCATAAGAAAAAAAAATAAAAAAATTATCGGACATGAGATTTGAAGATAATATTACATATTAGTGAGAAAGTTTTGCGATAAGAGCAGGTACAGCACTAAAATGTTTTGTCTTTCATCTGAGTGGGGTTGAGCTGGCGACAAAAAATTTCGTCCTCAAATAATATGGTGACAAAAGAAAAAATGCCCGAAGCCCCACAAGGGCACATTTGATTTTAGGGGATTTCTTGCCCTTTAGTGAATCCTTTTATAAAAACAAGTTTAACTATCCATAAAGTTCGTTTTGATGTTAAGTGTAAGTTGTAGATCAAAATCGCAAAAACTAAGAACACGTGATTTTAGTTTGAAGTAATCGTGTGGTTCTAATTCTAATCCAGTGAATGAATTACTACTGGAATAATACCTATATTATTCTTGTACTAATTCGATCACAAGATTTTAGTGCCTACTGCCTGGCATTGTGAACTAAAATACACTTGAAATGCATTTGAGACGTTCCAGTGTCCGTTTTGATCACTGGATTGAAATAAAATCCTCGCTGAAATACCTTCTAATATTATGTAACAGAATAATCCTTTTCCTACAGTATGAGCATTTTTTATATTTCGTAAGCGCGATTGGGCACCGCGCTCACGTTTCGCAGGCGGATCTCTTTGATTATATCTGTACGTGGCTTGGCTTTCCGCCTGAATGTGTCTTTCATACTTTTTAAAAGTGTTTGCTTTCTTGGTAACTTTTATGTATGCTGTGATAGTACAACTTAAACCTGTAGAGTCAGCGGCTTAGTGGTATAATATTTTCGGTACCATAGTCGTAAATGTTCTATATAAGGTACTTACGGAATACAATAATAGCAATACTTTATTAAATTGTTTATTTTTTATTTAGATACTAGTTGACCCCGCAGACGTTGTCCTGCCGAGCTATTTTGTGAATCTAAACCATTCTCAGATCCCCTTGAACA
>JAOTAV010034069.1:0-19412 GCA_026546445.1 Cyclargus thomasi
GCGGACCCGACGGACGTTTTCCTGACCATCTTGGTTTGTGAATCTAAGCAATTCTCACGTCCCCTTGAATGCCGACATAAAACTTCGTCAAAACCGTCCTGTCCGCGAACGAAGTCGCGGGCAAAAGCTAGTTTATAATAATGTATAGGAAAATAATAAATAGGAAAAACTAATTTTCATTAAAAATACAACTCGGCGTTTAATAAGACGAAGATCATACCTACCGGGTAACAAGACTAATTTGGATGTTAATTTTTAATTATCAACATCGGAGAGAGCATTTAGCGTTGAAATAATTAATGGACTCTTATTAAATCTCATTTTTTTATCCTTAGGGACTTTCTGGTGAAAAGGAAAATTCTATTGTTGAGGTTTTCTTGTTTGTCATAACAACGCGTGTAGATATTTGAACACTCGACCTAAATAATATTTATAATTTCCATATTAATATAGCCGGCTCCACCGGAGTGTCTCGACGGCCTCACATAATACTGGCGTGAAATGACGTTGAGCTGTGTTTCGTTAGGTGAGTGTGTTTACCGGTGGCCCAACTTCGTAATCCCTTATCCCTATTCCTATTTATTATTCCCTCATAAAGGCCAGTAACACACATGCGGCTCTTTGGATGTCGTGAGTGACTATGGGCGACGGCAGTTGCTTTCCATCAGTTAACTAGTCTGCTCGCGTGCCCTCTAAATATTATTTAAAAAAAATGTGAATGCGCATCGTTTGTCCACTCCGACTTGGTCTGTCTCGATGAAAAATAATTCTTGGCTGCTAAATATAATCTTCAAACATTTTTACATCTTTTCACTTGTCGGGTAATACGTCACTTGTGTCGGAAGGCCTTACAAAGTGGGTTAGAGCGACTCTTAATGGAGAACGTCAAATATAATCGCGATCAAAGACGTTGATAGTCTTTAATATAGCCCAACGTTAAATTCATTACAGAAAGGTAAGGGTTACGACTGTAGAGCTAGAAAATATAGATATGCCAAGACATTTAGGGTCATAGGGTGACATGCTCGCATTGTGAACAAACCCTCTCACATAATCTCAAATAAAAGAAGAAAAAAAGATATATAGGCACTATTTCACTGCTTACTGATAAGCGTCGGATAGTCTATCCATAACAATATTTGACAGATGTTATATGGAGAATTATCCGATATTTATCAGTAAGAGGTGAAACATGCCCTTAAAGTAGAGTCTACATGTAGGTCTTCTCAAGTTTAATCAGTAGCTCTACCACGAGTTTGAAGCAAAAGTATTTGTCGAAACTCGATAGCGACTACGTATATTTTTAGTATGGAAATTTTAGTTCCGAATGTGACCGCTAGAGGAGCTGCAAGATTTTGCCATACTAAAAACTTACGTAGTCGCTATCAAGTATAGACAAATATTAAAGCTACAGGATCAATACTCCGAAACCTTTGAGACTCAAATGACTCTGAATACGCTCAATGATAGGGGAGGTGGGACTGCAAATTTTGTAGTAACTCGAGCGTCGTGGAAGTCTCCACAAAAAGTACTAGTGGGGGACCTAGTACGTTTTGTGGTAAAATGGAGAAGAAAACAATAAGTTCATTTTTTATTTTAGCGGTGGGTAAAGACTCTACAGCCATTTTAAGGCTAAAAAAAGAAAATTAATTGAAAAAATAATTTACATTAATTATTTATTCTAAAACATCTAGTCGAGAGTGACATAAAATATCTGGTATGCTTGATTACGAAAATCAAGGCTTTGTTGTTTTATTTTATTACAATTTCAATTAATATCATGTGAAAGTGTTCTTTGGCGTATTTTTAATACCTATCTTAATGTCAGATTGCGATGACATTTCGGTTCTTAAAAATAGCTTTTTAAGAATCGAACTAAGAAATCTTATTTTTATACCATGATGACCAGAGACACATGTCTCTACATAGAGCCTACAATATGTTAATCTAACGCGCTTGAGTAAACCCAAAAATCTTCTCTTGGGCTCCCCGACTCCAACGAAGAAGGATGTTGGAAATTGGAATAGGACGGCAGCATTTGGCCAAGTTTGAAGATTTGAATCTGTCGTTTGAGAGTAGGGCTTTGAGACCCCTTAATAATTTTATTATTTAAAATTACGAAAGTATTTATTATGTGGTCTGCGCTTATAATTAGGGCATCGAAACTCGGACCCAATTTTCAATCCTCGGTTATCGCGTTTTTGTTTTCTGCAACTCCAGTACTTAGTCAGTGCAAAAGAATTAAAAAAATAAAATAATAATTGCTTAAATAAAAAAGTTTCTTCAATCACATTTTTTGAATGTCATTCTCAAAATGTTTAGACACACACAACATATTTACACAATTTTAATATCAACCAGATAAAAATAATGAATCGATTATAAAACTAAATAAACAATACCTATAAACGTAATTTAAAATATTTTTTGAATAAAAAAATACTTAAGAAACTTTTGACTGTAAAAAAAAGAGATTTAAACTATTATTACCGAATTTCTTAAAAGAAAAGGTTTTTTAACGCATCTAAGTAACAAAGTATCGTAAAATAAAAAAAAAGCCGAATAGCTCGAGTTCCGGGCTAACACGGTCTCGATGCCCTACTCACACTAGAGGTAAGTATACTTACTTTACACTGCCAAAAAACTAAATTCTTACTTCACGAAACGAAAACGATGGGAGACCTATGCTTCGGCACGAATAGACTGGCTCGACCGGAGTGATACCACGGCCTCACATAAAACTGGCGTGAAACGGCGTTGTGCTTTTTTCGTTCAGTGAGTGAGTTTGCCGGTGGCCCAACTTCCCTTATCCCCTTTCCATATTCCCTATTCCCTCATAGAGGCCGGCAGCGCACTTGCGACTCTTCGGATGTCGCGCGTGTCCATGGGCGACGGCAGATGCTTTCCATCAGGTCACCCCGTCCCGACTGCTCGCTTGCCCCCAAATTTGATTACAAAAAAATAGGTGTACTTGTCTATTCCTTTTAAGCTCTTCCGTCACGTTATTACAGGTGAAGTAACCCTGAAGCTCTCTACTCTATTACAGTTATTGTCTATGTTTTTATTAGCTTTACACGCAGTTCCTTCCACGTGGTTATATAAACAACAATAAGGCAAGATAAAAGCAGAATGTTCTCGAAGTGCTCAGAATATTTGGATCCGACGGTTTGAATAGCTAAGCTGGGTTATATTACATCCCCACTATTGTGAATTCGCTCAAGATTGGCCTCAACCCTCTGTCAAAAAATTTTTGTGTTGTCAACAAAGTGTTGTGTTATCACTTTGTTGTTGACAATCTCGGTTTATATAGAAATTTGGCAGAGGGTTAATTAACCATACTGCTAATCTTGAGCGAATTAATAAAAGATAATTCCGTTGCGCCGAAATGATATTATTGCACGGGAACCGTACATTTCTCCGGGATAAAAAGTATCCTATGTCCTTCCCCGAGACTCAAAGTACCTCTATACCAAATTTCAGTAAAATTAGTTCAGCGGTTTGGGCGTGAAGAGACAGACACACTTTTATTATTACATTAGCTTGATATGGAAGTATGGATATTATCCGTGTTATAGTAAATAATACGGATGAGATCAGAAAATTTCTCATTGGTACACGCCTCCACCCGGGTTTGAACCTAGCTCCCTTTCAAGTGCGAAACAAAGTTCTTACCCACTAGACCACAGACGCTCTTAATGACAAGGCTCTCTGATGACAAAGGCATATAAATAAATATATATGTACCATGGGGGAAATTAAGACAGTGCTAGTTGACGGACCTACGCCATTTGGTCGGAATATGTTAATTCCATTTAAGTCGTGATTTGTCGGCTAGGTTTCCGCAGTCTGGCTCTGTTTCAGCTTCCCTGATTGTTCTAGAAATGGAAGACATTATAATATTAATAGCTGACCCGGCAAACGTTGTTCGCCATGTAAATAATTTAGGGGGATGAAAATTGATGTTGGCCGATCCTCATAGATACCGGATAAGCACAAAAAATTTCATCAAAATCGGTCAAGCCGTTTCGGAGGAGTATAGCAACGAGAACTGTGACACGAGAATTTTATATATTAGACGTAGTTACATGTTTCAGTCCTTATTGTTTGTCAGTCAAGATGCTTTTGCAACGATCAGATAAAGACTGTAATCTTTTTATAGCCTTCCTCCTAAATCACTAGCATCTTGATGATTTCTTGTGTAACCTCAATAAAACTCGTCAATAAAAAGATCTAAACGCAAATCAATTGCTTAAAAGTTGAAGGAAAAAAAGCATTGAAGATGTACCACACCTTTTTGGTTTATGGTACACTCTAAGATGGTAATTGGATTTTAAAATATTATAATTAACCGCAATAAAACGAAAAACGTCGTAGATATGGAAAGTGGCTTTTTGTGAAACGAGCAGATGGGCCTCATGGAAAGCAACTGTCGTCGCATGAACACTCACAAGGAAGAAGGAATGCAGGAGCGTTGCTGAGAGGGAGTATTATACCAATAGCAAAAATGTTCTTGTGCTATATTACAGTTTGATGGAACTTACACTGGATTAGGGATAGACTTTATAGGGATAGAAACAGGGCCTGTTTAACTGCTTCCTGTTAAGTGTCAAATAGGCTAACCACAACTAAGACAACTGTAGCATATCCCTCGGGCTCCCTGAGTTTATATCAAAAGGTTTTCGTGGTTGGATACCGCTGCCGATCCTGGCGACACAGGAGATACAGTGGGCCAAAGCCAGTAAAAAAATCACAACTTGTTTGACAGATTCTTCATACTTCTGTCAAATAAGTTGCGTATAGTAGCCTATCCTAAACTTTTAAGGAAGACATGCAACAGGTCCTATAATTTTTATTGTTGTTGTAAGTTGCAGAAACGGAAGGTTATGCTAAATGATTGTTTCATTCATCCGTGGCCTCACTTTGTGCCATTATCGAGGAAAAAATGACGGACATTATACACGCGCTGGACAATAAATTAATTAATAAAAAAGGTTGACTCTCAATTATGCGAAGAGATAAATTAAAAAATCAAGTCATCACGCGTGGGAGGGTCGCTTGGGATGGATGGCGGCCATTACAGAGTCGTGCGAAGGGAAAGGACATATTATATTGTTTTTTGCCCGCTATGTTATTAAATTACAGCCAATTTACAGTTACAGTTTTGCATGGTGTATAATTTACATTTTTTTGTTATAATTTTGTATTTCAGGGAAAAAGGTTGCTCGTTTTCCCCCTAACTTTGCCCTGCGCCAACGGCCTCGACATTCGGAGTTTCGAACCCGCTAACAGAAAATAATTAATATACGATTCATAAAAACAAGAAATAGTTATTAATCTTCAGGAATCATAGTGTTACTTATAAGTAAGTAACGTTTTTTTTAAATATGTAACAAGGAATATATTCCTTGTTACATATTTAAAAAAAACGTTAATCTTAACCGATTAGTTTCGTAGTTTATGCAATTTTTTCCTATCAATGTCCACGGTACATTTTTTTCTGATAAACCATTAAGCTCAGATAAAAATTTTTCGCTAGAAGTTAAAGAATGAAAAACATTCTATAATATTTTTATTATAGGTTACCCTTACTCCGCTGGCCCATGTAATAATAATTTTATTGTGCACACTTATTAATGAAATTTATAAAATCAACAACTTTAAGAACACAAGGATAGCACAAGGCAGCCGTTTTACTAACAAGTAATTTCTTCCAGACAACCACAGATAGAGAAAACTTTATTATTTAAGACATAACTTCAAATTTTTATTTTGCAATTAAGTACATATTACTGTAACATTACATAAATATACATTCAAAAATATACCTAGCTTAAGCGTTTTTAGACGTTTGCAAAAACAATACATTACAATAATGTATTTAATTATAAATTTAAATTATAGTAATATATTAGTAATTATTAACATTTCTGTGCTATTATTAATTTAATATTATATATATTAATGCAATAATGTACTGTTATTGTTTTTACAAACGCCTGAAAAAGGTTTAGGTTAGGTATATTTTTCAATGTATATATGCAGTAGAATGTGCTATGATAATAATAATGTGCAAGCCTTAATGAAAAAAAAATCCAAATGTTTTTATTATTCATGTGCATTTTTTTTAATTCAGTGGCTTAAGTTAGCGTTAATACCGACCAATATCATTGAATGGGATTATTAAGTTCATATTTGGAAACTTTGCCAAAAGCAGCAAGAGTATGATGGTAGTCTAATAGAATACGAGTATGTCATTTGGCTTCTTTTTGGATCTTTTTCTACAGATTATAGTTTCTGGCTTATTCTTACTTTTGTTAATGAAATGTTTATAATTCGACTTTTACATAATTATAAAAGAAAATTATAGAGTTGCATTGAGATAAACAAATAACTTTTTTAATCATTTCGACTAAAAACAAAAACAACTAACTCAAAAATGTCTAGACTTCAGCCAAATAAAAAAGTTTTCTTATTAGCCGCAAAAACACGTGAAAATGCGTTTATCAAATGTACAAAGAAAGAAAACCTGCTCATTAATAACACCAAAGAAATTAAAAAAGAAAAGAAAGAATTCTTATTAAAAGGCATTCGTCACTGTCATTTTTAATTTTTTACAGACCTCAAGCCATTTTTAAAATTTTTTAAAGACGGAAGCGGCCCCGACAGATGTTGCCCTTCCGGACTTACTTTATGAATCTAAACTATTCTTAAATCCCTTTAAACACACACAACAAATTTCATCAAAATCAGTCAAGTCGTTTGGGAGGAGTTCTGTGACAAATACAAGAATTATATATACTGAGATAAGGAAAAGTACACACGACAAAGCCAGCGTGTTTAGTTTTTAATCTGATGGCATGGCAGTGGCATCGCCAAGTCGAGTGTGAAGCAAACACTGCCGTACCATCTTTACAGGAACTATTTCGCCAAGTCTGAAGGTCATTTAGTTCTGAAGTTAAGCGATAAATAGTGAAGTTTCGCATTTTCGACACTCACTCACTCATGATCATAAAAATAGAACTACTTCCCATGAGCTCAGAGAGCTGAAATTTGGTACAGAGCTAGGGTTTGATAGTCACATAAAGGGATAACTATAATAATAGGATACTCGAAACATTTTTTTTTCGGATTTATAATTGGAAAAAACCATGACTTTTTGACGACTGTTATGATGTTTTAATTTTATTTATCTTGAGATAGGAAGTAGGTCGAAGCAGTGGATCTCTTTAAAAACGAAAATGGATTAACAAAAACTGTGCCAAAAATAACTTTACTACAAAAATAAGTGAAATCCCACCAATAACATTCTGTAAAAACAGGCCAAGTCTCGATTGAGCTGCTTGTTTATCTTTCAAAAGTAATGAAATCTAGACAAAGGCGTGCCAAATCAAAGGATCCTTATTGCGATTTGTTAATATTATAAATAAAGTTATACGACTGGCCTTTTACTTTTACCCAGTAACGAATTAAGTATGGTCAAAGGCCAGTCATATATAACATTAATTATACTTCTGAGAAATAAACAAGCAGCTGAATCGAGACTTGGCATGATTTTTTAAAGAAAGTTTTTAAATTTACAGTAAATGAAAAAAAAGGAAAGAGCCATGCTGTTTTTTTTACTGTAAATTTACTGTTTTAAACAAAAACGGAAAATCCTCAATTCCGCCTTTTTCGCATTGAATTTTCACTTTTATTCAACAGTGGCTTTAGATATTATCTTTATACTAATGTATATTTATAACGGCTCTACCAGATTTATCTCTGTATTTTTCTTATAAAGGGCCTGTTTTACCGCTTACTGATAAGAGTCGGATAGTCTATCCACAAATTTTTAGACAGATGTTGTAAGGACAATCCGTCAAAAAAGTTGTGGATAGCCTATCAGAAACCACATCAGTAAGCGGTGAAGCAGGCCCTCAGTGTTTCATTTTAGTTCCAACCATTCAAATTATTTTATCTATGCCTCAGCTAAATATATTTTTAGTCTGTGTCTATACAAAATTCTATTGCCAGTATGTGAACGTGTGAATTGAATTTGGAACGCAATATGCCGCCAAATTATAGCCGTAAACATTTAATTCAAGTACGTGACATACATTTTAATACAATTCAATATGTTTCATGCATTTCTGTTTTAAACATTTATGAGGAAAGTTTGATGAGGATGAAAATAACACAAGTTCAGTAACCGTGTTTTGCGGGTTCGAATTCAAAACGTTTCTACATTTAGGCCCGGTTCATATTTAATTAAGTACAGTAGCGAGTTAACAAAACGGTCAGCTAAAAATTAAGTAGTAAGTATTAAGTGACGTTCAAACGTAGGCGAGTTAAGTTTGTCAAAAGTTGCTGGTTCGATAACAACATAAGTTTTCATGAATTGCTCAATTACTGCCTACAAACTAATTAAATTTAATATTTTACTCAACTAAATACCTATTGTATTAAATTTAATTTTTGATAAATTAAATATTATGATATGAACTGTACTAAACTCAAACGTCTACACGCTAGTGAGTTAAGTCGGCGGGGTGCTGAGACGCGAGAAGGGTAGCACTTCGCACATAACTCGCCAAAAAATAGGATCGCGTTCTATTTAAGCTAACTTAACAACTTACAACTTAACTCGATTTTACCGTTCAAACGTCAAAACTAACTAAACTCGCCGATTGCGCAAGTTAACTCGCAACTTAACTAAATAAAGTGTAAATCGGCCCTTAGTCAAATTGCATTCCATAATAATTTCCACACTGAAATTTTGTTACTCATATCTCGATATTTGATGTACGGAATAAATTTTTAGGATTTCGTACCCAAAGGTTAAAAACGGGAAACTCGATTACCAAGACTTCGATGCATGTTGGTATGTCTGTCTCCAGGCTGTATCTCACGAATAGCTAGAGCGTTTAAAATTTTCTACAGAATATGTATTTCTGTTTCCGCTATAACAACGAATACTAAAAACAAAATTAAATATTTAATTATAAATATTTTTTGTCATTTAACTGCGTTTGATATTAGATGACGCTGCTTTTATATAAATATGTTGCTCTAAGTGGTATATAATAGCTGGTTAACTTTTAAAAACGCGTTTTTCGAATTTGTTGCTTTTTACTGTTACTGAACCCCGCGAGCGCGAGTTCAACTCGCACTTGGCTGTTTTTTTTTTTATAAATTAGTTGAAGGAAATGAAGGGTAGCGAGTTGAGCCTCTGGTTAGTTCACTCAAGCATTGAAACACAGTGCGAGCGCTTATTCATGCCCGTTTTTTGAGAGGCCGTGATACTTTTTCGGTCGAGCCTACACGTTTGTGCTGAAGGTAGGCAGATATATCAAAAGTTTTCGCCTTCGAAAACATTGAATGTATTTTAACTAACAACTTCTTTACAAATAATAATCACTGACTCTAACTTCAACAACAAAGAAATCTCTTACGATGTCCTTTATCCTCAAACATCTCGTCTGATGACGTCACGCCGGCATCACAGGTGTGACGTCACGTCACGTGACCACGTCGTGGGCAGGTCATTGACCGTCTACGACGGAAAATGTACACTGCCATCGATCATGGAAAACAGTTACCGCTATTGAAAGGTATAGGGTAGAAAATCGAAGTTTAATCATTTATGTACCCAAAATAAGACTACATTTTAGGGAGGAATCGAGCAGACGGGTCCCCTGAAAGAAACATTCATAGAAAATAAGGCTCCCCACCTTATGATTATCATATGATTTTTTCCGTTTTAATCGAAATAAATAGCATAATTTATACTGAATACCGAAGCCGTGTCCCACTCGCAATTGGCTAATTTTAAGTACTGTCATTTAAGTAGATATTGTTTAAAAATGGAACAGTTTTGATAAAAAAATTACTTCAAAATGAATTTAAATTGATCTTGAAAACACTGTTTTGCAAAATTAGTTGTTATTTACAAGAACAATTCCAAAATGAATTGCTGTTAGCAATATTGTTAAGTGACCTTTTTAGGGCGGCAGTACATTTTGAGATTATTCGTAACAAAATTTATATTTATAATTCGATACACATATTTTCCTCTTTATTAATAGTGTAAGATCTGTTTAGTAGCTTCGGCGTGATTGTCGAACAAATGTCCTTGTCATCTATAATATTAGTGTGATTATTTGTAAGGTTTCGTAGTTTCGTCAATCATAAAATTTCATATCGAGTTATCTATTTTGCTAACACTTCAAATTGGCGCTCCAAGTTTGTATTGTAACAGGACCTTTACCCTCAAACGGTATATTCAAATATTCGAACTCTACAATAACATGTAAAAATTGTCCCTTTCTATGAAAGAGGGAAACTAGGCGGTCCCTTATTAAAAAAGGTTTTAAAAAATGTTGTCAAACTACTCTAAAGGTACAACTCCTGGACGATCGAAATGTTAACTTAAGTTAACATTTCGATCGTTCGATGTTAACAACGGCATTTCAGGCTAGTCAGATTAGGGTTAACCCAGGAAATTTTAAAATTTACTGAGACGTTTAACCTCCATTACCATCAAACACCATTACAAAGAAAATCAAGCCCATTGATTGGTAAGCTAAAGCGCGAAGAAAGGATAAAACAAAGTAACACACAAACTTTCCCATTTATAATATTAGTATGCATTTAGATTGAAATATTTCTCGGTCAGTTGCCGAAACGGTGCAGTGGTAGGCATCGTAGTTCATTGTATTCAGAAAACCTATTTTGAATAAAAATTTTTAAAAAATTCGAGAAACTTTAGTTTGCGCACATTTAATAAAATTTTTAGCACAATAAGGATCGCCGGGGACTTAACGTTACTAAATTTCAGCTCCATGGGAATTATTCCTAAGTCCAGGCTTTTAGGCGTCAAAATTGCTTAGAATAGACGTAGCATGCGGATTCGTTCTTTTGAGGCTGAAAACGTTTTCGGAATACGGCCCCTGATTCTGTAAAGCAACTAGCAATCAACAATTTTGCTCCTGGCATTTCTGTTTCCTGGTACTGCAGTTTATATTGAATTCTATTAGATGAGCCACACTTGTAAAATATGTTTATTATTCTGACTAGCTATTGTCTGCGACTTCGTATGCGTCCACACATAATAACTGCAACAGCAAAAAGGTCACTTCGCAATTTTGCTAACAATTAACTCATTTTGTCATTTTTCTTCTAAATAACTACTAATTTAACAAAACAGTGATTTCATTTTCAATTTAAATATATTTTGAAGTAACCATTTTATCAAAACTATTGGATTTTTTTTAACAAAATTTACTAAAACGATATGTAGAGCAATTTCCTTTTCAATATTGTTGCTATCACGACCTTTTTAGGTCCCCAGATAAAATTTTCCCTGTTCCTCCTTTTTGGTTCAAATCAACGTAAGTAACGTAAGTTAGTTAGTAAAAGATCAGTCAAAATCGGTCTAGCCGTTTCAGAGAATACCCAAAACAAACAAACAGACAGGTAGACAGGTAGACGGACAAAAATTGTAAAAGATATTATTTTACCGCTAAAACCGCATTGATATGCATATAATATGTACCTACAGACTTAAGACTTTTACTTCAATATATTTGAAGACATGTGGAAGAAGCGGGTAACTAACATTTAAAAATCTACCGTATTTTTGCGTAAATGGACGCCTTAGAACAAAAAATATATTTGAAATTAAAATAATGTGGATTTGATGTGTAGTAGATACACTAGCTAAATAATGATATAGGTAATTCACATGAAAAAATAGTATTTACTCAAATGTTGTAAGATGTTACTTATCCTCTTCTTCCACTTATATTTTCATTTATATATTAGATATAGAGCTAGTATCCGATTTAAGTAACGGGACGTCTGCAAGGCTAGAAATTCCTATGGTGATAAATTAAAAACATGCTAAGCACGATAAACTTCGTCTGCCAAGTCTCAGCCCTGCATATAATCAACCATATTAGTTGATGACGTACAAGACTTGGCAATCTTTTTTTTAAAATCTGGATGCTGTAAAGAAGTTCGGTGCGAACAGTGCAAAATCAAATCCTTGTCTTATCAATTCTAAACATTTCCGTCAGCGATAAAAACTTAAAAAGGTGTTGGATGCTAAAAATCATGAAAGCTAGCGCTCCTTAGGCCGTTTGTCCATAACACGCCGTCACCGTCAACGAGACGACGAGACTGTTCTGGCCCCATAAAATGCCACTTTATGACATAGACTTTACGTTTCACTTTGCGCTACGCCAGATCAGATCGTCTAAGACATGAACGCTAGAGTCATGTCGCTAGAAAATAAAACCTATAGCCTAGATCATAAAGATGCATTTTATCAGTCCAAAATAAAATCTCGTTGACGGCGTGCAGTGGACGGCCTTACTCGGAATTCTATTTACGAATATTTCTCTTTTGCCGCGAATTTTTTATTCAATAACCCCTGAATGTTTGAATATAAATAAATTGGGCTGGGGACAAAGCTTTGTTATAATCAAAGTGTGTTTGTGAAGGTGCGTGTGTGACAACCCTGATAATAGTCTGTGGACTTTCTCGCGGGTTTATACAGGATGTTACAAAAGTAAGTGGTAATGACTGACGACCTCTGTGGCGCAGTGGTCGAGCGCTTTGGTAGCTCACGCCGGTAGGTCGCTGTTTCAAATCCCGCCGACGTAACAAAAAGTTTTGAAATGTTCCTGGGTCATAGATGTATATTAAATATGTGTATTATATAATAAAAATTTTAAATATGTGTATAGTATAAAATTATTAAATATATTTCGGTTGTCTGGTACCTGTAACACAAGTCCTTCGGGTACTTAGCACGGGGCCAGATTGACGTGGCGTGAAGCGTCCATAGATATTATTATATTATAATTACTTTAGGGTGCGTATGCGTTCTATGCCCATTATATGAACACCGCTAAATAGTAATGTCTGTCTGTCTGTCCGTCTCTATATCTCAAACGGTATTAGCTAAGAGAGTTGAAATTTACACAGAATATGTTTTTCTGTTGTTGCTATTATTCCAATATGGTCACCCTACAAGGTTTAGATAAAGGTGTCTTTATGGGGCTTCGAGAAATATCGGTCTTGAGTGAATACTTTTCCTCTAACTTTAAAGACATTGGTCTACCGATTGATGCCGCTAAAGCTTCGTAGTGAAAAATGAAACCAATCTCCTGAGTGATTTTTTTTTAATTAGAGGGCAAACGAGCAACGACGGAAAGCAACGGTCGTCGCTCACGAACACTTGAAACATCAGAAAACTTGTGATTGCGTTGCCGGCCTTTGATTATTATGCCGGCCTTATGAGGTTGAAAGATGGGCTTCCGGTAAACTTGTTCGACGAAAAACACCACGCTTTGCTTCGGTTTTTCGTGAAACCGTGGTAAAACGTGAAATGGCATTGTGGTGTGTTTCGTTTAGTGAGTAAGTTTACCGGTAGCTCAACTTCCCTAATCCCCCTTATCCCTTTTTCCATTCCCTACTCCCTCATAAAGGCCGGCAACGCACTTGCGACTCTTCAGATGTCCATGTCCAGTGTCCATGGGCGACAGCTGTTGCTTTCACCGGGTAGCCCGTCTGCTCGCTTGCCCCCTAAATATAATAAAAAATACATATATTGTTTTGATATCGCCCCTTCTGAAAGTACTAAGTTCGAGTATAGTCAAGGGACTGAACTCGAGATTCCTCGGTCAGTCCCCGTGCGACTAAACTTCTGACTTTTTCATCTCCTCTCTCCCTTGTCGATTGCTCGTTGTGTATATCGCATCTTTAATCATAAAAGGACGTAACTAAAAGTCACCCGTAGTAGGAAATTGTAATTAAAATTGTCAACCTTAAATGACAATTTCCCACAACGGTTGATTCGAGTTACTACCTTTTATGTTTAAAGATGCGAAATGTAAATATATCCATTGTCGTTTTCAAATTGGTGTTTTTTCCGTGGGTTTAAGTCAACTGCTTAAACTTTAATTTAAGTCTCTTTTCTTTGTAAATGTGGTTTCTTTGTGCCCGGTTTAAACAAAGTCCGCCCGATACTCGGTTCAGGCAACTTACAAAAATTCAAATTAAATGTCGACTTAAAGCAGGCTCTTTATTATCGACGAATACGATGACACGCGAGCACGATAATGCAGAGAGCATACCCGCCTCTGTCCGCCGATATTCGCCTTTGATCGTCGAGTTGCCTACCGCCGATTTTGTGAAACCTTAATGAAACATACCGTACCATGCACTTTTTTCACTATATTATCAAATCAAATCAAATCAAATTCTTTTTACCAACGATATTTAGGGGGCAAGTTAGCAAACGTGTTACCTGATTTAAAGCAACTGCCATCACCCATGGTGACATCCACACACTCGTGACATCCGAAAAGCCGCAAGTGCGTTGCTGGCCTTTATGAGGGATAGGGGATGGGAATAGGGATTGAGAAAGTTGGGCCACCGGTAAACTCACTCACTGAACAAAACACCACACAATGACGTTTCACGTCAGTTTTCTGTGAGGCCGTGGTATCACTCCGGTCGGGCCGGCCCATGTAGGAGAAAAATGATAGTAATATAAAGTTCATGGATTAACTAGTAAAAAAAAATTAACGATGGCGTTTCTAATTTTAAATGCATTTCAAAATGAAGTCGGCAGACAACCTTAAATTACTGCTTAATAAACAATTCGCGCTTCTATAGAATCCAGTTTCTAGAATGTCAGTGGTTACGAAACTATTTATAGCGTGGAGCACCCTACATCACACTTTAGAAGGCGCTGACGAGTGGGAAGATTGACATAATAGCTCATTATCTAGCTGCCTCAATATTATTAAGTGGTAGTGTTGACGTCCCATCGACGAATGTCACACTTCTACGCGAAATTTTGTACAGGGTGTAACAAAAGCAAGTGATAAAACTTTAAGGATCGTATGTGTCGCTGATAAAGAGTTCGCTGTAAAAATAGCAGCACTGAAAGCGAAATTTTTTTTTCGTGATTCGAATGGGCAAACTCATCTGGCTCGGGCGCGCTTACGATCCTTAAAGTTTTATCACATACTTTTATTACAATCTGTATATGGAACTAGATGAAGCCCACACAAGCACCGCCACCACGGGAACCGCATATTTTTCGGGATGAAAAGTTCACAATGTACTTTTCTGGGACTGAAAGTATTTCCATACTAAATTCCAGCTAAAACCGTAAAGAACAAGACGTGAAGAGGTCACAGACAGACACACTTTGCCATTTATGACATTAGTAGAAGTATGGATGTATAATGGATGTTTGTTACTCACGTAAAAATTGTATGGACATTTTAAGCACCCTAAGCGCCTGGTTCACTTCTTACTGATAAAGTTTCTGTTAGATTCTCCATACAACATGATCTGTCAATTAAAGTTGTGGATAGACTATCTTCAAGCGGTAAAACAGGCCGTGTCTTTAACGTTAATTTAATTTCTTTTGTTACAAGTTACAACCTATATAGGCAAATATAAGGCGTCTTTGAGTCAGTATTAACTATTTATGTTCGAAAGCGTGATGGACTGACATTAACAATAATGTTATATAAGTTGAATAAGAAGTTTGGATGAGATCCTAGTTATAAAAAACCTAACATAAGGATTACAAACAAAGGATATGGGCGAAAAGCCTATAGATGAGCCTATTTAAAAAAAAATGTCATAACTAGCTTTTGCCTATAGCTTCGCTTTAGTGAAATTCGAAAGTACCTTGCCTAGTCGGTAAGACCTTTGGTTCGCATTCGTCAGGGTGCAAGTTCGAACCCGGGTAAAGGCGTGTACAAATGAGACATTTTCCGATCTCAAGTACATAATACGGATGCTCGTTGTCGTGGGAAAGCCATTCGGCACGAATGAGCCGGCTTGACCGGAGTGATACCATTTCTTCACAGAAAACTGGCGTGAAACGGTGTTGTGCTGTGTTTCTTTCGGGTGAGTGAGTTCACCGTTGGCCCAAATTCCTTTATCCCCTATCCCTATTCTTTATTCCTTATTCCCTCATAAAGGCCGGCAACGCACTTGCGACGTCTTCGGATGTCACGAGCTTCCATGGGCGACGGCAGTTGCTTTCCATCAGGTAACCCCTTACCCCTTACATATACAAAAAAGTACATAATGTATTTCCAAGGGCAAAAATAGTCTTTATTACTGTCCATCCCTTCAATTTACTCTATGCCAATTTATTAAAAATTAAGTTTGTTTGTTGCTTCTTTAGGATGTGAGGACGGACAAACAAACTAATAACTTTTATTATACGTAAGCGATTGTATTATTGGTTCTGGGTGGAAATTCATGTTCGACATTAATGAAACTCACTTTTGACTTGCACTGTTCCCACTATATTCACCGTAATTTTTTATTTATAACAATTTATTCAAGACAGTGCAAGTTAAAAGTGAGTTTCATTAATGTAAGACTTTTATTAGTATGGATGCTGATTTCCCGTATATTTTATTCCCGCAAGGTACTGTAGCTCCGTGCTATCTAAATTATTATTAACTACCCTCCACGAAGGGTTATAAATTCTGCTGTTATACCACGTGACGTTTAAGAAATAAAGAATAATATAATTTGAAACAGATTTTCCAAAGCGTTTCAACGGAAGTTTGTAACATTTTTATACCCATTTAATGGAGGAGGAGGTTCTCAATTCGACCAGTTTTTTTTTAAATCACTTTTGATAAGTACGAATTGGGCTTGGTAATTTTTGAATGCCTTGTGTTTAGATCGTTTTAATAACAACTAGAGGTCGCCCCGTTGTCGAAATTCGACGAAATTTTTTAAATTCCATCGCGTAGAGGAGCTTCGATTTGGCATAAAGGTCTTATTACCAGGCCATTAAATTTTCCTAGAAGGTCGTGGTGTTTCTGCGGTCGAGCCCATTCATGCCGAAGTATTCCTCTCCCGAGGTAGGAAAACGTGTTAGAGCTTTATTTTATTTTATAATACAACGTGTATTCCAGACTCGTTTTGGAGTGATTAATGAGTCTTTATAGAGAAGATTTCTGAATGACGGTGAAATATATTTTACGTCTTACAAAACCAGCAATTTTTATTCTTAAAAATTTTAAAATCATTTTGCCATGAAAGTTCCAAGCTTCGGCTTGAATGGGCCGGTCATGGAGGAATACCACGGCCCCAAAGAAAACCCGTAGGAATAAGAGACCAGCTGGGCTTCTGTATGAAAATCTTCCTAGATTAACAAAAATAATTTTACATCAGCTTAACTCGAGCGGCCCGAGCATAGCGACCGATAAAGTGTTTCTTTCTACAGCTACATAGAAAAGTGACGTGGGAGCGTCAGTAGATAGACGAAAATATAGACTAACTGACAGATGGTTGGCACAAACTGACAGATTTCCTTTGTGCATCCGTCTTTGTCTATCTTACTGTAGAAACAACACTTTCTAGGTCGCTAGCCGCAAGGGTCTCAGCATGGCGACCGAAGAACAGACAAAATGACAAATAGATGGGATAAACTGACGGTGTTCCTGTACATCTGTCACTTTGTCAATCTTACTGAAGAAAGAAACATTTTCTCAGTCACCACGGTAAGCCCGCTGGGGTGTTCAAGTTTTCGAAGAGTGGATTCAGTGGTGAACAAAAGGCCTACCTTTCCTTTACTTTTACCATAAACATACCTTTCCTATTCGGTATCCTTAAGGACAAGCAGAATGAAAATCTCTTTTTAAAAATACCTGCACCGGCCACCTGCTTTTTAGGGTTTCGTATTCAAAGAACAAAACAACAAATTATTAAGACTGATAACTGTCCATCTGTGTTTTTGTCCGCCAGGGTCCACGTTTAATATCCATGGACGCTTTAACGTCAGACAGGTCCCGTGCTAGGGACTTGTATTACAAGTACCAGACAACGGAAACATAGGAACAACTGAAAACTTTGTTACGTCGGCGGGATTCGAACCCGCGACCCCCGGCTTATAAGCTACTAACGCGCTTACCAACTGAGCCACAGAGGTCGTTTGCCCTACCAGTGCCCTGGGCAGGATTCCTTAGGCGCCCCCTAACGTCGATTCGACACACTTCACCCTTGGCGGTTGTCTAGCTTCATCCCAACTTTGAAGGGCAACGCCACTACTCCATAGGAGTAGCCTCCTGTCACTGCATGATCGAGCATAATTCACGCCAGAATTCCATGTCCAAATTTACAAAGCATGGCTATCCCAATTCTCACATTCATAAATCCTTCGGGAAACGCTAGAAACGTAGGATCAGTGGCGTGACTACAAGGTGGCAAGCCGGCAAAATGCCACGGGTCCGCGGGAAGGGGCCCCCGATCAGCCCCCTTAGACAAGTGACAAGCGTTTATTTTTTACAATAATGGCGTGACGTGTTTTTGTATTGGATTGACATAGTGGAACGAAAACTAGTTTGCCACGGGCCTCGAATGGTATAACTACGCCACTGCGTAGGAACTAGGAAATGGGTCTTTAATAAAAATAAGTCGTCATAAGCTCCCTTATATTATTCCGAGGTTTTCCACTTCTGGTCGTTTATGATAAATTCCTTTTCAGCCGTCTGGGAAATCTATGGAATGTACACAGGAGAAAACTCGTATATCGGAAATCGAGTCAAACGAAAATATTTTCTATTATTAGTTAAGGCTTAACTCTTTTATAGCTCAGGATACACCAGGCTAGTTTTTTGACCTAGGATACCAAGCTAGTAAGCTAATGATTGGATTGTAGGTAGAACTAGCTTCGTTTCTAATACCATAATAACTCCCACACCGGTTTCTGTGACGGTGGCAGGTTTCATTGAAACTGGGCCTGTTACGCAGGAGTAATTTTATAGTGCCCAAGTGTGTACGCAGTACACAAGCGCATTCTCTCTTCCTTTCCTCTCATAACCTAGTGGGACCGATGACCGACACGACTGGGGAGAGATGAAGCGCAGGGCCGACTTTTTACCCTTCCCTTCCCTTTCCTTTTTACCCTTCCCTTCCCTTTCTTTTTTGCCCTTTCGACAAATCATCGACAATCTTACTTGTGAGACAACCAGGTGATCAGCCTGTATCGTTCTAACCAAACTTGGAAATAACATGTTTCCAACACGGGAATCGAACCTACGACCCCCGAGTCAAGAGCAGAGCTCTGTACCACTAGACAACGGAGGCGTTCGTTTTTTAAGTTAGTAAACTAATAAAGTAAAATAATAAACTAGGGTTAGCTAGCCAAGACAGTTTATAGAGAACTAGCTTGTTATACTTGAGTTTGACAAAGTAGGCTCGTGTGTACAATAGGGAATATGCGTGTAAGACAAAATTTATTGAATGCAAATTATTATGATAGTGGGCCTGAAGATATACAGAATGATAAAAATGAATATACTGAATTCTATTGAGAAATAAGTAAGATATTAGCGATGTAAGTTTTCTACCCATCTCTTTCTCTTAAAACGTAATTT
>JAOTAV010034080.1:0-19409 GCA_026546445.1 Cyclargus thomasi
GCATGGGGAAATGCTTTACGCATCCTCGGCAGACTGGGGACGTCGGCCGGGGTATGTGGGACTCTCCGAGGATCTACCCACAACACCATGGTGCTCCACTCTCCGCTTGAGCAAAGGTTCCGAGCACGATTAATCTACCGCAACTCTGCCAACGGTTGACTTTCGTCACATCGTGCAGGCTCTTCTAGGGTAGTTGTGGATAGCCTATCCGATACTAATCAGAAAGCGGCGAAACGGGCCCTAAGTATTCTGTGTCCCAAGCTATAGAAGACTTTCAGAAACCGATAGTTACAAGGTTACAACTAATCAGTGGCGTAACTATACCGTTCGAAGGTTCGAGGTATGTATGTGTAATCCAATACAAAAACACGTCAAGCGATTGTTGTAAAAAAATAATAATCGCTTGCCACTTGTCTAGGGAGGCTTATTGGGGGCCACTTCCGGCTGGGGGCCCGTGGCATTTTGCCGGCTTGCCACCTTGTAGTTACGCCACTGCAACTAATTATTGTAAATTATCCATTCTCGCTTCAAATAGTTTAGCCAGCGTCTGTTTGTTGCCGTCCAATCTCAAATAACAAACATTTCATTTCTTGTCTAAACTGTGATTATTATCAACACTTTCATGCCCAGTTTCCAAGCACTAAAATTTAAGCTTAGATATGTTGTGTTGGATTCCTTGCATACCTACCTAAAATCCAAAGCAGTAACTTTTAAAAAAAAAGAATGATGTGGCGGAAAAGTAGCTGACTGAAAAGTGAAAATAATGAAAGAGAATGGTTGTGCGCCCCTTTCTAAAATTTCTAGTGTTTTCACTGCACTCCTACCCTGTTAAAAATCTTTGTAAATTTACTACAATTTTACTACGCGAATGCATCCTAAAATTACAAATTCTTGTATTGTATTGGAATTTAAACACGCATTTGTTGTAATATTACATTTAGTAATAGCCCAATTACGAAGTAGGTAGCATTTTTAAAAATATTCTGTAATAAATTGTGTAGTAAAATTGCATGACTGAGTTTCACATTTCTAAAAATGTGGCGCGTGAAAACTCCCTACACAAATTTAGTAAATTTACTATGGAATTTTTTAACAGTGCATTGAATGCGGAATTCGTTTTAAACCGGAAAAAGTGAACGTGTGCGCCAACTTATATATTTTCTACAGTATCAATGTATTCGGTTGTCAGAATGCGAAAATCCGCTTCAGGAAACTTAATTCGGAAAACGTACTGCCGACCAATGGTCGTACGTAAAATATCCGAATCGAAAGAATCGTATTATAAAACCCACAGATAAGACATAAGATAGACAAAGAAGTCGCTATTCAAACTTGTATGTATTTGATATACAAAATATAGATACACCACGGCCGCACGTTGTGCTTATAAAGCGGTATAGCATTTGTTGCAGCGTGCAGATAAACATATAGCAGCTTAGATTAATACGCTCTTTGTGCACACAAAGAACTGAGCTGCCTACAGTTTTGTCTTTGCCAACGATAGGCGCGAGACATAACTCTGGAACATTTTCTTCGCGCATCTCGTATTGTGAAGTTTGATCAGGTGTTTTCTTTTAAAAAGTTTAAGGTAGGTATGAAAACGATTGCTGTACAAAATACTTACTTGGAGACAATCTTTTTTTTTTTGAAAAGAAAAAGTAATTTTAATTAATGTACAATAGCTCCTCACAGAAAACTTCCGTGAAACGGTGTTGTGCTGTGTTTCGTTCAGTGTGTGAGTTTACCGGTGGCCCAACTTCCCTTATTCCTACTCCCATTCCCTTATCCCTCACAAAGGCCGGCAACGTATTTGCAACTCTTCGGATGTCGCTAGTATGGCAACGGCAGGTAACCCGTCGGCTCGCTTGCTCCCTAATATATTAAATAAAAAAAAACTGCCATTTGTCAATTTGGAAAATTTCATCAGATTCAGTTGCGTCTTCACAAAAGCTATATTATAAATTTTGTTATCCTTCTTTGTTATACATTTTTATTTATTAATATGCAAACGATCTACAGATAACAATGAAAAATAAATACAGATTGTGATCGCATAATAAAACGATTATGTGTAACACTAAAGTGAGTGATAATTGGTCGTTTCTAAACTCATTAAGTTGGTAAAGGTGTAGAGCAGATGGTGAATTAATTTCGGATATGCATCTATAAGATATATATCGATGATTTAAAGCACCGCATGCACTCTTATGTCAAATTGTCGCATTTCGTTCTGACTCCTGAAAAAAAATTTCATGGCGTTTTTAAGCCACTTAAATTTTAAGAAAGGTGGTAAATTATTTTTTAAAATAAAGAGCCCGTAGTTCAGTTCATAGTAATGAGAGAGATGTAACTTATTCTGTAGAAAAAACAATGGTTTAAAACTACTTTTAAATTTGTGGTTCAATAAGCATACTTCACAAGATATACAAGTGAACTTAGTTAAAAAGATATCATTTTTAAAAAAATCCTTATTTATATTGTAAACTTTAAAATCCCCTTAATTTATTAAATATTCATAAGAACAACTAGATATTTTTTGGGACTTAAATTTGCCTTAATTTATAAGAAGTATGCTTTAATATGATGTAATATAATTTAATAACTCAAGATGTTTTGTTAAGTTTATTGTTATAACCATATTTTATAAGGTAATTTTTGTTCTAATCTTTTATATTTATAATATACTCATTTAGATTAAGATATTTAAGATTTATTAATATTAGCTTTTGATGTGACTTAGTTTTGCAGGCAGCAATGAATATTGTTATACTGAATTGTTTTATTATTAAACTAGTTTTTTTACTGTGGCTTCGCTCGCGTGGAATTAAAATATGAAATAAAAAAGATTTCTGGAACATGATGTTTTTCCGAGACCATTGTTACTCTCCTTCCTTTCAACTGTTTCGACTACAACAAAAAAATCTGTTTTGTAGTCCAAACCCGTTTTTAAAAACGATAGATTTATTTAAATAAAAAATTAAAAATCATGCATATTCCTTATTATATTTACATAACGATCCCGATTTTTTTCTATCAACAATTATTATTCGGTCTCTGTTGATCAATTTCTGTATTTTTTAATTTTATTATTTGTTAAAAAAGAAGTTTATTATAAGTAAATTCCTCCAGTCAATAAATATTATTTTTAACGACAATCCAAAAATATCTCGGTATAAAAGTCAATAAATAAAAAAAAAATCGATTATTTTTCGGATTTATTTCCGATGTTCAAACATTTAACACGGTTTCCTGATTCCTTCAATTAAACCCGTACAGTTATTTACGTATGAGATTACAGTTCATAAAAGTCACTATATTCCATCATGGACTTTGTTTTGATTTTCCTCGATTTTGTCTCATTTTTCTCGCTTCTAGAGAACTGTCAAGAAATTCTTATCTAATTTTCATGATGCGTAAACGGGTGTACTTAATATTCAATATGATAAAATGGCTGGATCGACGGCACCTCAATAATTACTTATAAATTAATCTGCCATTACACATGGAAATTTAGATTTGCCACGCCTAATAGATAGATATCTATTATATTTTTATAACATCAGTCCCACGGTGGTTAAGATAAGTTTTTACCCGACTGCTCCCAAAGGAAGATTATGCTTTCATGTAGGTTCCTATGTTCTCTGGTACAACTGGAACACATTTTGATTTTTGGCGTAAAAAGTGTCGTTAGATTCGTCTTGATTGCGAGTGACACCGTGTATAGTGAAAAAAAAAACAAAATGGCGGATTTTAAAGTTGTGAGATTCCAATTTTTTATGATATCAAAATAAAGGATTTGATAGCTATTCTAAAAATATAAACAAATGAGTGTTTTCATTTCAAGAGTAACAAAATTATAAAAAAAAAATCGCAGTCGAGTTTTTTTGGACATTTATAATTTGTGAATGAAACTTCTTGTTCTGTTATTTTTTTGTACAAACAATAAAACTCGTGAATAAACTGTCGTCAGTATTCCCGAATCATAACGACCTGCAAACTTTCAAGACGAGAGGCGGCAGCCTGCAACTCTTTTGATTTTGCCAGTGTCCATTAACAACTTTGCGATTACCTTAAAAATTTATAAAAAAAATCGCCAGTTGACGGCCTAATATTTGGCCGTAATATTATGGTCACATTATTTTCCAGAATAAGGTGTAGTCTGGTCTAATCTAGGTGCGATGTTACCGCTAGATAGGTGACAATGTTCTAGTATCGAGTTCCTAGCGAGATTTAATCGCGTTATTATGGTATAAGCGATAAAGGAAAGCGATTTTAAAATGAAAGGTGCACCATTGTAGAACCTTGACACATGTACCGGGCTTCAAATATTCTTAAATGTAATGCCGAATTTTCATTCTAGATCTTTGTCGTCTTGCTCGAAGCTCATGACTAAGTTTTATTTATAAGTAGGTATGATAAAATCTTAAAGTACGTGAATAAGCTTTCAACGATCGAAAGACACAGTGACTGACAGAATTACTACGACGGTGCAAACCACAACCACCGTTTTGATTTAAACCAGGGTGGTTATTATGACCTCTTATTCCCAGCCAAGTTCCAGCCAGTCAGCAGTCACGTGACACTAAATACGTGAAGTTTAACATTCCCTGATGTCCCCAACATATTTAAAATCCAATCATAGACAGCCAAACTAGTATTAATTCAGTTATTATTCTAATAAGACGTCTTGAAAAAGAACAAGGCAACTGTTGGCCGCATATGAATTGCCTGGAACTATGCAGGCTTGTAATGGTCATAATAGCCCCCCAGGACAATATACTTAAACAAAATCGCATTCTCTCCTCACTTACACCATCTGACATACACATATAAAGCATCGCTGGCAGGTAATTATCCGTCGCGGATTTATCGAGTGCCCCCGCGAGAGATCCAAGTGAGATCGGCGCGCGATCCACGTGAGATCCGAGGGCGATTCACGTGCGATCCAAAGGCGATTTAGGTTAATTGAGAATTCGATGATTTATCGCATCGACGATATCTTATTTTCGTGAGTTTGACAGGAAAATAATTTTTTAATATACCTCGTGTATTACAAGCGAATTATAAATTTGGAGCGCAGAAACAATATTGTATATCGTGTATTTTATCGTAACTTTTATATACAATAAAAGCTATTAAAATATTGCGTTTCTTCCCAAGACAAAGTGCGTAACATTATACATTATATATCCATACCCAGCTTAGAAAATTAAGCATTATTTGGTATGAGCGCACGAAAGAACATAGGATACTTTTCTCTTCGTCCGTTATTTATTATTCTTTTATAATAATTTTGATCGATATTCTAAATATTAATTAATATAAAATACAAACGTACTGTCGAACCTATCACACCTTATATAAATTAATGTATTAATGTGTAAACAGGTACACCGAGCTTACAAGTCATCGAACTAAAAAACTGAATAGCATTTCGATCGTTACATTTTATAATGAGGCCTCAGGCGTCATATCAAAAAATGTGAATAATGTGGTTATAATAACGTGAGGTGAAAAACGAGAGTTGAGAATTGAGCGTTTGTCCCTTTCACATGCTGACGATCGGTGCACGGTCGCCGTGCCGTGTAAAGTAGTTTTTTTACGATATTTTTATGATATTTAACGGGCAAGTGAGCAGACCGGTTACTCGATGGAAAGCAACAGCTGTTGATCGAGGAGTTGCAAGTGCGTAGCCTTTTTATGAGGGAATAGGTAATGGGGTAAGGGATTAGGGAAGTTGGGCCACCGGTGAACTCACTCACTGAACGAAACACAGAACAACGCAGTTTCACGCCAGTTTTCTGTGAAATCGTGGTATCACTCCGGTCGGCCGGCCCATTCGTGCCGAAGCAGGTCTCTCGCACGGCCAAAAAATATCAGTATGAGAGCTTTCACACTTTACGGCGACAGTGTAGCGATCATGTGTCACCCGTGTGACTTACTATAAATACGCCGACCGTCACAGTAACGGATGGACTTGAATATACACTTTCGCACGAACACGGGCGCAACACGGCACGGTAACCGTTTGCATGTAAAAGTGGCCATTCAGGGGCAATTCCAAATTGCAGTTGTTTGTAGAGTTATTGTTGCTATTTTTTGATTAATCTATTATCCTTCTAATTTAATAAATGCGGAAGTTTGTGAGACTATGTTTGTTACTTCTTCACGCTTAAACGGCTTTACCGATTTTGATGAAATTTGGCATGAAGCTAGTCGATATTCTGGATAAAAACAGAGGCTTCTTACGTGGGTTGCACCGCGGGCACAGCTAGAATAAAAATACGTCGGGTTTTCCTTCTTGACGATCTAGAATGCACGAACCGATTTCTACGGTTTTGCATTCGTTGGAAAGGTCTCAGGCTCCGTGAGGTTTATAGGAAAAAAACAGGAAAATTTTCAAAAGTTACCACGCGTACGGAGTCGCGGGTAACAGCTGGTAGGATATAAAAGTAACAAATTGTCTATTGCTTTTCCTTTTTTTGACAAATTTGCACCAAGTTCAAAAAAATACTCACTGAAACGGCTAAAGTTTACACATTTCTAATATTATGTCGTTCACGATATATTAGCAAAACAACGTTGCCGGGTCTTTTACATCCTCCATATAACTTTCCATCGCGCGGTTTACCGCATCGACAGTGAATTAAGGGTTGCTCACACGCGGGCTCAAGCGCGGGCGTTAAGGCGGGCTCACACTGCCCGGTAATTAAGGAGGCCGGATGATAAATAGCTGAGTGTCCGTGTTTTTACCGCAGATGTCATTATCTCCGCCGACTCTATCAGCCGTCACTCGATTACGTGTGGAACTGTATAGAGCGGTTCGTCGGGACATAAAAAAAAACATGTTTATCGCAAGTTGCGAGTGATTTGTTGGCATTCTAAGGGGAACGATATAATTTTTAGGCCATTTTTAAACTGCTTTTAGACCAAAATTAGCTGTAATTTTTCCTTATAATAAATAAATAAAATAAACTAAATATTAATAGAGAAAGATGTGTGTAGCTTAAAGGTAAAGCTTCTCGAGTATCTTGCTTCGCATTATAATTCATTTAAGATTTCACTTTATTTTTAAATTTGCATTTATTTAAATAATTCAAATATGTTAACTTTTAAATAAAAAAAAAAACGGCTACTAGTTTTCTGTAATATGTAAGATTAGTAACAGCTCCACACATTCCCCAGGTCGGCGACAGCGTATCGCATGAATAATCGAAAAGCTCAAGTTGATGAGCGCTTTTTGTCGCGGTCAGGCCGGCCTTAAGACTCCGGGGTGTTACAAAAACATACAGGAAACATATAATTGGGTCTCGAATAATTGAGTCCTTACTGTCTTATTAATTCCAGAATATGAAAGCCGATGAAATAATGTGTGAGACGTGTCAAATGAAAATAATTGTGTTGTGAAAATAGAAGTACAGGTAGAAGACGATATGCCTCCATGTATCTTAATATAACTCTTTAATTATAATATTTTCAATTGTTTGTAACGACAATCAAATATATTTGTCACTGTCATGAAAATTCCTTATAGATAGTTGTAGAATAAATTCTTTAGCTATCCTGGCGGTCTGGATCTTAGCGATTCTGGAATCCACACAAAAAAGTTATCGGAGTCGGTCCAGTCGTTTGGCACGAGTTAAGTGAAAAATACACGCATAAAACTATATATATTAAAAAATTAACTATCTTGTATATATTACAATACTCTATAAATATTAAATTCAATATTATATAACCTATATCGTCCTACTTTTTGACTTACCCGACATCTAGTTAATTGTTTTAATTTATTAAATAAATGATGTTCATTTATTTACGTTCTTGACTTTTCACGAACAAACGTGTAGGTAATAACTTTATAATCACTCTTCTGTAAAATAAACAAAATTATACTTAATAATGTTGTAACTAATTACAAGCTCGTTCAATTAACATTCTTGTTGAAATAACTTAAATTTAAAAGAGTGAATTATAAAGAAATTACAAAAACCATAAATTAATTATTTTAGCGATAGTAATAACTAGCAGACTTGGCTAGAAATATAGAAAATTATGTTAATTAAGAGTTGTTGAAATTTATTTTCTGTGATTACCTTTGCATCACAAAAACTTAAAAAACAAAATAAAGAGGTGTTTTAACGGACAACGTGATTTCACAAATAAGGTATCATATAAATTGCAAACAATAAAAACGCATAAGATTAATACAAAAGCAATCAGAGATCTGTGTAAAAAGCGTAAATTACACTGCTGTAAAATATGGCGGACAGCGCGATGCAAAATATAACAACGCCATCTATGGAGCGATTCGAGTATTAATCACTTGCTTAATTACGAGTGTGGACACTTTTGAGATATCGAGTCACCTTTGTATAGTAATTATAAAGTCATTATGTTGTTCGCAGGTTGCCAGATGAAGTGGTGAGCTTTTTTATCAACATTTAACGAACTTTTGTGAGGTATGTCATAATCGCTTTTACCGTCCTTATTTTCGATGGAAAGTGCACTTCGGATGCAATTTCGATTTTATATTTCTAAAAATGTGATCGAAGCTGCTGTATCTGGCTAAGCTCGCTCGCTATGCTCGAAACTTTCAGCCATTTTATTTATTTATTTCTTATTCTCCCCTAGAGCGAAGAATTTCTCGAAATCTTTTCTTAGCAGATGCTAAATTTCAACCTGATTCGCCCATTAGCTTGACAGTGTGTTGATAGATGGGCCGGCTCGATCGGAGAGATACCACGGCCTCACAGGAAAATGGCGTGAAATAGCGTTGTGCTGTGTTTCATTCAGTGAGTGCGTTTACCGGTGGCCCAACTTCCCTTATACCCTGTTTACTATTCCCATTCCCTATTCCCTCATAAAAGGCCGGCAACACTACTTGCGACTCTTCGGATATCACGGGTGTCATGGGCGAAGGCAGTTGCTTTCCATCAGGTAACCCGTCTGCTCGTTTGCTCCCTAAATATCATTAAGTATTTAGGATTAAAAAAGTGATTTTTTACCATTAATATTTTGGCACTTGCGAAATTGGCGGTTCCTTTAAATAACACCGTATTTCGTAAGATGGCGTACCTAACTACCCACGAAATTAATATTTTGAAATTTTTCAACCTGTCAGTTTGTCGTGTACCTCCGGCAAGCCTTCAATTAAGTCATTAATTTGATTACGCTGTAGTTACTTTAAGTATTTGATGTTCAACAACACCTGCCAATTTGTGTTACGGTACATTGAACGTCGTTTAGGGTGTCAAGCTTCTTCTCCTTCTTTTTTTTTTGAAATTGCTGGGCATTTTTGCCATGCACTTCTCTTTAGCTCCGTACGTTCTGGCCTGACGAAGACGAATGACACATTTTTAGATTTCGTAGTTTAGATATCAGAAAAATGCAAGTGTCGCTTCTCGTTTTAAGTCGTAACTTCAAACACCAAATGTCAACGTGATAAAACCCGTATTTTCAACGTGCTCGATAACGTTACAATTACGTAGCCACGGGAACCCCGCAATTATCTGAACGCATTCAGTAACAAGGACTATAAATGTCATTTCTGTTCGTGTACTTTGGGTACGGATTATAGGTAATAAACCGAGTCGTAAACGCGTTTCAGAATTGCGAATCTTGGCTGAATGTTTTACGGACTTCTTTTGTTTTGGAATCACAATTTAAAATACATAAAACGGGTAGTTGGATAAATAAATCTTCAAATCGTTACATGGAATAGGCTGGAGTTAAGTGCCTTAATGAATTTGCATCTGAATTTTTCAATTACACCAAAAATTAATGAGGTAAAGCTCACAATCGTACAAAAGTTAAAATCGAGATCTCGGAGCGACTAGGAGCAGAATAGCGCTTAAGCGCGGTTTTGCCGGTGCCACTTTTTAGACGGCATACTGTAAATCTTTATAATATTTGATCGAAGGTGGCGGGTAATCTCCGAAGTTACCAAGCCGATTTCAAACAAAAATATCTCACCATTAGAAAGTTACATTGTCCGAGAATGCTACAGGCATATTTTCGATTTGAAAAATGCTCCCATGTCACAAATTCCACGCGAGCAAAGCCGCTGGTGAACGCTAGTTATTAAACGAAACAAAGCTAAGTAAATCAATTTCACTGCAATTTAAAGGTATTTATGGAATACGCCAATAAAGGACTCGCGCGTGACTAACTGAGTTTAAACAATGTACAACTTAAAAATACTACGGCAAGTTGCAGAGAAATTTGATAAACAAACATACATTGTTACCGCTTACAATGGTACAATAAACACGCATGAGCTACGTTTAATAAGAACGGTTCTTAGTTAAAGAGAGGTAAGTGATTTTTTTTTTGCTAAATGCTTGTATTTAATCTTATTTAATACTGGCCCACAGCTTTTCTCTTTGCGAATAAGTATTTTTATGCAAACTTTGAACCCCTAAAAACAACCCTTAGCTGGGGTCCATTTTTATTATATTATAATAGGTACTTTATCTGTATGTGTCCTTACGTATTTTCTCTCTGTTTTAATATTGTGTTGTGTGATTTACGAAATTAACTTACTCTTATTTACTCTTTATCAGTGACACATATGATCTCTGAAGTTTTTTCACTTACTTTTGTTACACCGTGCATAGTAGATATAGATTCCAACTTCCAAGTAAAGCACGGTTAATATTTTGGGAACACTATGTTTTTGCAAGAACAGTGTTGCCTATATGTTACCATCCATAATTTAAACTCAGCCTCGACTGACCTGCTGACCCTGTTCCTGTCCTATAGGAAAGGAAAGGAAATAGGCTTATAAGCAACGCACTTGCCACTCTTAATCTGATGCTGCAAAAAGTTCTCGTTATACCTGACTGACTGAGCGAAGCCGCGGGAAAATCTAAAAAACCACAAGTGCTAGGGGTTTCAAATTTTGCATGCGGGATTTTTTTAGGACATGGGTGTTCTCTAAGAGGGGATTTTGTAAAATTCTGCCCCTGAGGGTTGTTTTTAGGGGTTCAAAGTTTGTATGAAAATACTTCTTAGCAAAGAGAAAAGCTACGGGCCAGTATTACATAAGATTAAATACAAGCATTTAGCAAAAAAATCACTCATCATGCCATTTCTTTAAAAAAAACTAATAAAATCGACGCCTGTTTTAACCCAACTAACTTGATTTAATTCATTAAGGGACAAAATTTATTCGTTATTTAAATCTTAAAACTCATGAATCATAAAATAACTAATCAAATTAAATCTTAAAATAAGATTTCAAACTTTTACCATAAGAAAACACCTATTTCTAATATTACAACACGCCGCATTCAATATATTATAATATAAACGTTTGAATTTAAATTCTATGCCCATTAAAATAAAGTCCATAATTGAGAAGCGTATAAGATTACAATCTTGCCTATGGGCTGTCAACCTTTTATAAATAATCCTGTAATATATACCCTGGACATCCTTTGTAAGTACCAATTGGTCGGGTTAAGGTGTTTTGTGATTTGTGTAAGAAGGTTCCGTATGGGTTTTTAAATATATTTCTAAACTAATATTATAAAATGGAAAACTTTAGTTGTGATTAATACACTCAAAAACTACTGAACCGATGAAAAAATAATACACCATTCGAAAGCTACATTATCCACGAGTATCATAGGCTATATTTTATTTTCAATATTTAGGTTACAAGGTTGTGGCAGTACACACAGAAGGTTGCGTGTTCAGATCACATCAGGGTCACCAATGTGGGGATTAGCGTGGAGGCTCAATGGAAGATCTTCCGACCGACAGAGATGTTTTACTCGGTCATGCCGAAACCCACGTGATACATTTCAGCTGTCGTATATATACCGCCGTGTTTCGAAAACTTCGATAGCGCGATGCAGGATTATTACGCTTAATGTGGGTGGTGAGCCACAAGCCAGAACGACAGCCAAAAAAGTTATTTTACGCGATTTTCATAGTTTTATGCGAGCGAAGCTGCAGGCAGAACGCGGGTTTACTTACTAATATTTTGGGAACGTAATTTTTTCCAAGACCAAAAGTCTAAGCCAAAAATGAAGTCACTTCTTTGCTTCGTTGGGGCGTCAAGGAAGGACAAACAAACAAACTCACATTCCCATTTACAAAAATATTAGCATGAAACTAGAATGGATAATACATATTTCAAAATCTAAACAACTATAATTTTTACGGCATTAAACCTCATTGGTTTTTTGTTAGTTACAAAATAAAGTTTTTCTACATTGTGTTATTTAGATAATTAAAAAATATATATCATCACATTTTCTATTAGTAAGTTAGTCTACGGAACCCTAAATAGGTGGGAATTATTTGTAGGACACAATAAACGGTGTCGCCGCCGGTTTTTATCTCCGTTCGTGGAAACCCTGCGCCGGTGCGGCGCATACCAATTTCTGTACCTGATCGAGGTGTTTGAATACTTTGTAATATTGTAGTGTAGGATGCGAAACTTTCTATGCATGTATGTCTGTCTGTAAACGTAAAGACACAATTTTGTGTTTGTACGCGATTTTTAATTTATACTAAACGAGATAACAAGAATTTCATTTCTGTAAACTCGTTTGGAAAAAGTAATTTTCAAAAAAGTACAAATGTCTACATGCTTTTTTACTAAGTCTACGCCAAAAATTAAATCGATTGATTGATTTGTTGGGGGTTAAGAAAACAAACAAACACACTTTCTTATTTATAAGCCTATGCGAAAGTGTAAAACCTGTCTATCTGTGTGTATGTTATCTCTTTACGCCAAAACAGCTGTACCGACTTTGCTGAAATTTGGCATGGAGGTACTTTGAGTCCCGAGGAAGATCATAGAACATTTTTCATCAAATGGATCTTGGCGCAACGGAGTTGCAGGCATCGTCTAGTCTATACTCATAAATAATAATATAAAGCTGAAGAGTTTCTTTGTTTGTTTGAACGCGTAAATCTCAAGAACTATTCTCCGGAACTGGAAATTCTTTCTGTGTTGGTTAGGCCGTTTATCGAGGAAGGCTTTAGGCTATATAACATCACGCTACGACCAAAAGAAGCCGAGCAGTAATCAAAAAATGTCGTAAAAACTTTATTAATAATATATAAAGTCTCACGCAGACGTAGTCGCGGGAAACCGCTTACATTGGAATGGATTTGAAGTAAACTAGGCGGTAATTGTTCAATTCAACCGGTATTAGTGCAGATCCGTCACATAATGAGCGCACGCGTCTTCCGCCCGTCATTTCCGACGTAGGTGTCAGAACGCCGCGCTTCTGCTATGTTGGATGCATTTTAATTTACTAACACCGTTTGTCCACCACACGCCGTCACCGTCAACGAGATAATTTCGGCTCTACGTCCTACAGATCCCGCTAGAAAATGAAACCTAGAACCTCGTCTAAAATAACCTCGTTCTCGGTTGACGGCGTCGGTGGTGGTAGATTTGTATGAAAATCCAAGGAAATTAAATAAATATGTGAATAGGAAAGTGTGTTTGTTTGGCCTTCCTTCACGCCCTGATGAGGCGACTTATCGACTTGATTTTTCGCTAGTTAAAAAGATGGAGAGTAACAAAGCTTATTTTGGTGTTGTCTCCAAAATATTCGCATTTTTTTACGTAAAAAGACTAGCTTTAGATACATCTTAGCCTGAAAAGTATGTTACTTTTTTATACAACAAATAATCTTTCTCAAAGTTGCTCTCTAGTTCAAATTATGTTTTAACTCTTGCGGTTACAATTTTCATGGTTAGTTTAAATTGAATGGTTAAAAAAGACTGACCACAACCTAACGCACGTGTTAACCGTGGTTTTGTAACCATTGTACCCTGAACGGGTCTATTTAATGGTCAAAGTAATTTGAGATTAACAGATAGTTTTGTTTTAGTTACGAAATGACAAATGACATTTGGTATTTAATCTATCAATACAGTTATTTATTGTCATAATAAGGTTTATTTTACGTCTAGCTAGATACCGCGCATTTTAGAGAAATTTTTTTTTGGTATTATAAAATACGTATTTATAGGGATATAGGGAAAGTGTCGAAAACGTATTAAAATTGGTCTCGCTTTTAGTTCGAAAAATTTGTTTTCGAACCAATAGCGAGACCAGCACCAGAAGAGTGGGAAAACGCTCCTTTTGATGTGGCAAAAAGTTATGAGAAAAACGGTTGAAAAACAAAATACTGATAGGTATTGAGTATAGTATATTTTTTACATTCATGTTACAAGAGGCATGTGTCCGAACAATTTCTTAGAGCACTCCCCGTGTCACAATAGTAGAGGACTCTACCTGACTCTACCATCATTATATCACAATGGACAGAACTAACCAGCAACCCGACAGAAGATTTTTCGAAATTGATTGCTTTGACAAGAGATCAAATTCAAACTTTTGACCTCTTGTCAAACTCATATCGGCCAACGCGCGCGCTATCTCTGCCTCGCTTAAAACACACCTCGAGTATGCTTACAGCCTCGTCAACATCAAAATAATCAAAACTTGCGCCGACTTTCAGTTTAAAGTCGGCATAATCATGTTAAATCGATTACTAATCGAGAGCGGGCAACACTAGTCGCGTCGGCTCACGCGCATCCCTAACAGGGACTCTCTCGCGAGATTGTTCATAAAATGGCGGATGAATGTTTTTCATTTTAAAAAGGTTTATATTAATTTGATAAAGCTGATTAAACGTTTTTCAAGACATATCTTTGTTTTATCAACTTCTTAATAGTCTTAATGTCTATTATGGCCATATACCATAACTCTACAGTAGAATACTTTGACGGAGATCTAAAGTTATTAGTATTCGCTACCAACTTCAACAATTTGACACTCCTCTAAATACATGCCAATAACTGGACCTACATACTAATGAAGGCACTAACTTATTCCGCGGCTCCTGATTTATATCCAACACTTTGACAGCTACTGTTTTGTCGAGAATATCAATTGTCAATGTCAAATGACGTTTGCCAATGATAATAAAGTTGCGAAGGTCTTAAACTGTCATCGAGTCGAAACGACGCGACCATTACGATCTACAAAAGGGATCACAAGTTGCGAGTGTCCATAGATGATGGTATAGTTACTTTCCATAGAGTAATGCGTTTGCGCCCTAATGTTATAAAAAAACTCTTGTACTATCAGAGAGGTTGATCTCTAGGCGTATGGCGGATTTACTCAAATAATTTGACCGCGTTACTACAAACGAGAGATACCATACCCAGCTGGTAGATTCACCATATTCACGACTTATATTAAATTATTCGATTGAATGACGTAGTTCTATATGAAAAAAAAAAGAAAAAGAACTGTATTGAAATCTCAAACAATAAAAATATGTTTTTGCAGCTAAACTGCACAGTAGCTTGTGGGCTATGAGATAGTATTTCTGGTGTATAAACTTTGATAACCAACGCTTAGCCTTCTTAGCAATTGCTATCTCAGGAAATAGGAATGGCAAACTCCTTAAACATATTTTCATAGTTAAAGATTTAAATAAAGTTCTTTTTCATTTTTTTTCATATAGATGACGCCACTAGCAAAAGCCAGTTTCAACCATTGATAAATCTATCACCACACACTTCATATTCCATCTAAACGACTTCGATGACTGGTCTTTGTTTATGACTATCGGATGTACTATTTTAAATTGAGAATAGAGCACACTATACAAGCAATTCTGCTCTTGACTCTTAAAGTATGTCTTAAATCTTGAAGTATAAACTGTCAATTTTAATGACGCTACGCTCTTTAGAAAATGTTTTTTTTTATAAAATAAGGGGGCAAACGAGCAAACGGGTTACCTGATGGAAAGAAGCTACCGCCGCCCATTGACACTAGCAACATCGGAAGTGTTGTTGGTACGTTGCCGGCCTTTTAAGAGGGAATACGCTTTCTTTTTTAATGTTTGCAGGTCGTATCTTTATTATTTTCTTATATTTGATTACAATAATATAAACCTAATAAAAGCGTGCTAATAATAAAATGATCGAATTAAAAACAAAGTAATAATTTCTGTTACGTACTGAGTGCACACTGCCTGATGTGAAATCATAATTCGATCAAGGTTATTACAATACGCAAAAGTGTATTTATAAAACTGATATTATTATGTTCTGGAATATAAAGTAACTAGCTCTTGCCCGCGACTACGTCCGCGTGAAACTTAACAAATTATCCCGTTTTTACAACATTTTTTTTATTAATGCTCGCCTCATGTTTTTCGTAGCGTGATGTTATAAAGCCTTTCTCCATAAATGGACTAACCAACACAAAAATAATTTTCCGATTCCAATACAAACAGACGAATTCTTCAGCTTTATGATATTATTAGTATAGATAACTGAAAACTGGCGAGAAACAGCTATGTGCTGTGTTTCGTTCAGTCAGTGAGATTACAGGAGGCCCAACTTCCATGAGACCCTTTTATCTATCCCTATGAACGTTCCTTATTCTCGAAGCATCATATATGCCTGCAACGCTCATGCAACTCTTCGGATGTTACGAGTGGCAGTTGCGTACCATCAGGTAAACTATCTGCTTGTTTGCTCTCTAAATTAAAAAAAAAATAAGTCTTCATTGCCATAGATATAGGAAACACTAGAAGCGTCCCCAAATCAAAATTCAAGGTAAGTTTTATGGGCTTGTTACTAATAATAAACTATCAACAACTAAATTCCCATAAGATTAACTAGCACAAACAGACAGTCAATAAAGCATTCCAATAAATACGACTCAATAAATTTAACTCCAAATTTTATTGTCTAAATTTATATTCTTAGCTGTTAGTTTATATTAAACTTCCTCTAGCCGTGTTAGGAATACGGCTTTCGGTGTTTGACATACAAAAATAACCTTTAAAAACTTACAATAAAGGCCTATACGTTTATATTTTTGTATCAAAACGTGAAGACATTATAATATCGTCACCAAACGGTCATAAAAGTGGAAAACGTCAAAAGTTTGCCGCTAGAGGTACGTCGGAGCATACTAAAACTATAAATTCTCTAGTCTAGACATAGCTTTAGTATTCCTTGCTATACAATACATGCATAATACATACATAACTGAGATTCAGCATTGCGTTTACGGCCAGTGTCAGTATTAAATCAATCAAAAATCATTGCTTTCTGATTGGAAAAAAATTAAAAAGTCGAAAGACTCTTTCGTGTAGGAAACGAAATGTGTACACAACGAATTTATTAGTTCATGTTTTTTTTAATTATTCAGTTTTTTAAAACAAACTCAAAAGTGAAAAGATATGACATTTTACTTACAAATATTAAAAACCTCTAATAGAAGTTACTGGACGTTTTGTCTATTGTGATATCCTTTATTATATTTTGCATCACTTTTTTAACTTGTAAGTTGTAGTTTTTTTAGTAACTATCATAACGGAACGTGAAAAAAACTGACCATAATTTCAGGTTTCAATTTGGACCCTTTGTTTAAAAAAACCTTTTTCGAAATTAAATTAAAAAAAAAACGAATTACGCACGGTAATTTGTATATTGTTTGGTGTAAAAATAGAATGGACACTGGACATGGGTGTGGAATAGTGAATGAACGCTCCAGCTCAAATCGTACGCTCATCCTGTTAGGTCTTCACGATACTACAAGATATTAAATAGGAAGCTATATATATAGCTAATAGGAGCAAACACACACTTTTTGTACTGGCTCAAATAAAACGAGCGTTCACCAACGGCTTTGCTCCAAAAAAGAAGTAAGTTACAAGCATTCACCAAGGCGGTAGAATTTATAAAATTTCTTTCTTAGCGAATGCTTATGCCCGATCCATCCAGTGGATTTGAATTTTTTTTATTTCGCTAGAAGAGTTGACCCCACTTTTTAAGAGTCCAATGAAATTATTGTTTATTGCGTACACATGTTCTACATAATTGGCGATGACCGTCGTGGAAGCATCATAATCGTTCGTACAGTACTTAACTAATTCTATGATCGCTATTTATCAACGAGTTGATCTATAGCGATCATAGAATTAGTTAAGAAGATAGAAGATGATCATCGAGCAGAGCCTAATATGTCTTCTACACGATGATCGCCGATGATAAAGATGAGCTATAATATTACAGCACCCACTACGTCACATACCCCCTCAGCCCGGACGCACGTACCTTTGGTTTCACCGCGAAGGGCCCTAGAAGGTGGCTGGTCAAACTCATTGTAATTTATGGACGTACACACGCTGTGATTCGAATGCGATATCCATTAAAGGATTACCCGCTAACAGGTCACTTATTTATTCAAATGTTTGCGCCGATTGAGAAAGTGGCCTAAATGAGACGGCTGGATCTTTGAATCTAATACACTAGATCTTAGTAACAAGATATAGCATGTGGGCGATAGCTTTTAACATTTTTTCCAGTTTTTTTTTAAATTGAGAATGAAGTTATAGACTTTACGATCCATCCATCGATCCAAATAAAAAAAAAACAGAAAATTTGAAAAGTGATGTGGCAAGACGTTTGAATTTTTCTAAACACAAAATTCAAATGATGTGCGGCCATTCTAAGCGTCCTCCGGTTAATGTCACCACTAGGAAAAAATTAAAATTAAAAGGGTAGAAGTGGAGGTAGTAAGGGTAATATTTTACAAAATTACGAAAAATTTTACGAAAAAAAGGCATATTTCTCAATGATTTATTAATTCACGACAGTTTTTAGACTTAACAAATTACTTTTCCGATAGCAATAATGATGTAACGTCGCGACTTATGATAATATCGATAGTTGTATTAGCAATAGACAATGAAGAATCGCTAGCCAATACATGGCCTTATCTGGTGGATCTATTGTAGATTTACATTGTACAATGTACAATCAGAGAAGTTGAAACAGATACAGATCGTGGATCTAAGTAAATCTGTCGACTGGGTTTGACTTACACGGAATTGACATATTCCGACCAAATGACGTAGGTGCTCAACTGGCTCTCTTTCATTTTCCTCCATTATACATCCATGTACTGAGTAAAAAAATTTGCCAAAATTAAGTTTTTTAGTAAATACGATCAGAAAATTGGAGACTTAAGTAAAACGAAATTCACGGAACATCTAGTAATTTAAACTACATTTTTAGGATTTTATTTTGAATTTTTTGTCCCTAAAGGAAATGCTCAATTTAGCAATAGATTTTTTGATTGATTATGTTTGGATATTCGATATATTTATGTTTTGAATAAAGTAATAAATTGCAATATGGCCGAACACTTTGATGTTCAACACGTGTCGTGGTATGTAGTAATATTTTATGCAAATATCAACTTTAATGCTATTGTAATAATGCGATGATCTTATAAAGGAGCTAAACAATGGTCAGTAATAAGATAAATATTGTTATTGCCGGTACCGCTCGCGGGCACCGGGCGGCCGGCCTTGCGAACAGCTGATCGCTTAATATTACTT
>JAOTAV010034091.1:0-19409 GCA_026546445.1 Cyclargus thomasi
ACGTGGGCTTCGGCCTGACCGAGTATAACACCTCTCTCGGTCGGAAGATCTTCCTTTGGCCACCATGTTCATTCCCATTGTTTTTTTATGAAATAAGAAAGCAAGTGGGCAGACGGGGCACCTGATTTCAAAACAACGGCAATCGCTTATGGATGCTTGTTGACAGCGTTGCAATTGTCACGTACACGGTCTACATCTCATTCAGTATATCGCATCTTCGGTAAGACAAGGGCATAAGTGCTTAACATTATCAAAGGCTTTATGCCCTTGTCTTACCGAAGGTGCGATATGAAACACAACGCAATGCTGTCTTATACCAGATTTCTGTGAGGCCGTGGTATTTCTAGTACTGTTAGTTACATTATACTATTAGAGAGTATAAGTAAAGATTCTTAGGCAGCTAAAGAAATTTAGACGATGTGATGCCCACAACTTCGTTGCGCGAAAATTTGTATATTACGGGAACCGTAAACTTTCCCGGGATAAAAAGTATGTATTGCCGAGACTTAAAAAAAGCAAATAAATAAAAAAAGATTTATTTAAATCCGTTCAGTAGTTCTGGAGATACTTCCAGTGGTATATTTATAGCTCTCTATATCTCTTTTTATATCTCTCACTTTTTCTGTTACTACATAATACATTGTCACTTATATAGTAAGTTTAATAGAACTCTACAGTACTCGTGTCATGTTCATAGCATACGTGTGCCGGCGTAAAAAATTGATAAGTGCCTTTATCGTATTTCCAAATTGTAAAAATAAAATTGAAACAATAAAACCCAGGTGCGCATTATATAAGTTTGTTCGCCCGTTAATATTTTACGATCCTACGCTAGGGTTGCCACTTTTAAGATATTTCTCGTGAAAAATGCGTTTATTTTCTAAAGAAAAGTGCTGTGCTTGACAACCCTAAGTCCAGCGGTTGTATTGATATTTCTGAGCGTGTTTCAATACGCAACACCTATTGTTTATGATTCTTGTATAATTTTATCTAAAACGTATTCATCATCACTAGCTCGAAGAGGGTTTTCTACTTTATAATAGCCTACTTAATTCACATGTTAGATATATTAATTTTTTCTCTCTATAAAGAGATTGAAAAATAAATTGGTATCGTTCATACACACACAACACTAATATTATAAATGTGCAAGTACGGGTCTCTCTATCTCTCTTTTTATACCTCTTCTACTACCGTGGAATAAATAATTTATTGTATAAATGTCCTAATTTTACGCGGGTAAAACCAGGGTTATAGCTAGCTATTAATTACTGCTAGTATATAACTTTATCTCAACTTTTATTTCAAAATACAAATAATAGATTCGTAGAAACATGATAAATGCTTGAGAAATATCAATACGAAGGATAATTTGTTCGAGAATAAAATAAACATAGAGATAACTATATCTTTGACACAATTTACAGCAATTCACACAGGAAACGCATCCGGGTGTTTATCTGATGATAAGATGTTAATGATAACTATAATTTTCACTTATATTAGAAGATAAATAGATAACAATAATGGAGATTTTAATTTCTCTTTGATAATGAATGCGGCATCAAAACCATTCCGGTTCGAACCTTTCATCTACGGGTTCGTATGGCAGCTTCAGGATTTTACTTCAAATTACAACTGTCGATTTTGATAATAACCATGGTTTTCACTTAAATGAGAAGATAATAATATAACAATTCAGATTTTAATTCCTCTATTTGACTGTTAATGAGGCATTAGATCTAATTCTTTTCGATCAAAAAAGCTTTAATTAACGAGTTTGTAAGACAGATCCGGAGTTTATTTTTAAAGTGCCTTCAGTGTCTCTCCGTCTGTCTGGCTCAAGGCTGTACAAGGATCAGTTGACATTTTCACAGATTAGTTTTGTATTATTCAGTTTTATCTATTTTTGATACTTATTTAGCAAAGAAGCCCTAACGAGAATTTCAATTTCACTTGATGTCGCCCGACTCACGCCAATATTTATCAGTATCATTTACGTACGTGTCACCTACGGCCTACTCCAGCTGGACTTCGCACCTTTGTCTACGTCATGCACGTCACTAACGTCACGTTAACTCCACCACATTTAATTCCGGGCTAATGACTGCCCCACATCTGAATGTCGCGTCACGTCGCCTTACATCAGGAAGTGGCGTGCTGGTGACAGATTTGTCTGGTTTGTGGACCACCCGTGGTATTGGCATCTTCAGGCATAACTCAAAAACTCAATTTTTGTCAAAAAATTGAAAGTTTTAGGAACTTATGTTTTTATTAATTCACATTATTTTTATCATTAACGGTGTGATGATAATTGGCTTAAGTCAATTTACGCTGGTTTTCTATAGAGTTAGAGGAGCCGACCGACCCTGCGAGTCTAATTTGTGTCACAAAAAATATAATTAAAATCTCTCTCGAGTCGTTAAGGAGTTTAGTGTCAAATGACGCACGTACGAAATATATGAAAAATGTAAAAAGAGAAACGCTTATCGCATAAGCAAAAAAATTGAAGCAGTAAAATCGCTTTTATACTTTTAGTAGTTGAGTAAATTAAGTGTAAAATATTAAATTTACATACATAGAATTTAAATATTAGTTAATTTTTATCAAGTTCTCTAAACGTGCATATGTCCCTCCTCATTCAGACACCAAAGTCTGCCTTTAGACATCCTTCAACATATTTGAGTGGCAACACAATGGTATTTTTTTTTGTAATAATTAGCGAAGATATTTTTGAAAATGACAACATGATGGTCCCTCGAAAATTAGAAAAACTTGACAATTTGGAAGTCTTTTTGACGAGGTAAAAGATTGTTCGGATGAAACATTGAAGATTCATTTGGTTGCATGATGAAAAATGCTCGTGAATCGCTACGCTAAGGCTACCTTTTCGTACTATCACCTACTCATATAGCCATGCTTCCACGGCCTCAAAGAAAACTGGCGTGAAACGGCATTGTGCTGTGTTTCGTTCATCGGTAAACTCACCCAGAGTTTACCGGTGACCCAATTCTTCCCTAATCCCCCCCTATCCCTATTCCCATTCCCTATTCCCTTATAAAGACCGGCAACGCATTTGCGACTTTTGTGTCCATGGGCGAACGGCACTTGCTTTCCATCAGGTGACCCGTCTGCTCTTTGAACCCTAAATAAAAAAATTAAATACATATAAATGTACACATATCCTATATTATGATAGGACGGACTACGCAGTCCTTCGAGCGAGAGTGCGAATCCCTCTTGGTAGATTCTTACCTTTACCAAAAGCTAAGCTTTCGCTAGGTATATTTAACGATTTCTCATAATATGTAGTATGTTGTAACACAATATTTAGAGTATGTGACACTATCTAGTGGCTTTATCTATGCAAACATGTCCACCTATTTGTGTAACAAATGCATACAATATTTTATCAAAAACTGCAAGCACGACATAGCGGTTACATACACAAAATATTGTATTTTAACTTCTACCATGTGCTGAGAGAAACTAAAATAACACCTTACTTTTCACTACTTTAAAATAAAAAAAAATATTGAATCACAAGGTATATTTTTTGGTGTATTAAGACATTGTAAAACTTGTTTAAAGTGTTCATCTGATAGTATTTCAAAAAAATTCCATTAAGTTCGATTTTTTAGAAAATTATTGATGTTAAAACCATCATCTGGCTTTTAAATATATTTTTTTAATAATATTTAGGGGGCAAGCAAGCAGACGGGTTAACTGATGGAAAGCAACTGCCGTCGCCCATGTACACTCGCGACATCCGAAGAGTCGCAAAAGCGTTGCCGGCCTTTATGAGGGAATAGGGAATGGAATAGAGATAGGAGATTAGGTAAGTTGGGCCACCGGTAAACTCACTCACTGAACAATATACATGACGCAGCACAACACCGTTTCACGCCAGTTTTCTGTGAGGCCGTGACATCACTACGGTCGAGCCGGCCCATTCGCACCGATGCATGGCTCTCCCACGGCAATGAGCATCCGTCTTATGTACTTGAGATCGGAAAATGTCTTATTGGTACACGCCTCCACCGGGGTTCGAACCTGCACCCTCTCGAGTGCGAACCAAAGGGCTTACCCATTAGGCTACCGACACTCTCGTTTATTCTTAGCCAGCTGACGGATCTCAGTCTGATAATGTCAATTCCATGTTAGCCGTGATCTGTCGGCTGGATTTGTCATAACTCAACTTGCCTCATAGACCATAGTACATTGTATTGGAGCTAGTGTTAGAGGAAGGAGTATAAGAATTTACGTGGCTTCATATCCTTTTTTTTATTGACCAGAATTTGAGCACCTTTCAAAGTGCTGTGGGCAGTGGCACAACCCGTCAGCGTTGAAATGTATACATAGTTTTATGAAAGGCGTCATAATTGCAAAACCAGTGACGCATTTGCTTTCTATATTTAAAACACATTACCCACCTTTACACCTTAGGATATAACCAAGTCCTACCTAAGGATATTATTTCTATACAAATAATATAAAGCTGAAGAGTTTGTTTGTTTGAACGCGCTAATGTCAGAAACTACTGACTGAAATTTAAAAAAAATGTGTTAGTTAGTCCATTTACCAAGGAAGGCTATAGGCTATATTCTTATATAATAGCCTAATAGTAGTCAAAAAATGTTATAAGAATAAAAAAAAATATTTTTGTTACATCTATTCTATTCTCGTGAATCGTGATATGTGTTGTTGGTTATCAAATAACATATAAATTGAATACAGACAACCTTTTGTATTACTAAAACAAATGTATCCAAATATCTCTCGAAATATGAGTACCATACGTTTTCTGAGGTTATTAAAAATATGCAACACTTCCAATTAGGTGAAGGCATTCGATACTTTTATTTTAGGGTAATGTTTGTCGACATGTGCAATTGCCCTATATACCGCTGGCCGGCTGCCACACATCGATGAGAGTAATGAGTTTCTCGAACCCTGGATATTGTTCAGGCTAAAGTCATGATCAGATCGCACTCACTGAATGAGGCCACGTATTCGACGTAGCAATATTTCATCGGAATAACCAATAAGGTGCAGATGTGTACGACTGTACATCCAAGATTGGTTACCGTAACGTATACTCGAATGCGGATGAAGACCGCAACTAACGCGCAAAGGAGATCTTGAGAATGCAAAACGAATGGTTATAAAAGCCTTAATCTTTCTTGATGTAGGACTCGATTAATTCCATCAAAAAATCTAGTCGGCTTAGATCAGATTTAGTTCTAGCAAAAATTTGAAATTTTCATCTCATTTGTAGTAAACATATCTTCGTCTAACATGTACCTTCGAATGAATGAAATAAAGCCAGTTGGTGAACCTACGTCATTTGGAAATGCCAATTCCATAGCGCGACCTTACTTAGATCCGCAATGTGGCTAAATAAACTTTCCTGAGATACCTCCAACATATCACATTTACTTACCTTTGCAAACACCTTAGGTATTTTCTCTACATGGCATAATGAAATACCCGTACATATAATAATAAGAATAATAATAAATAACTTTATTGTCTCTAATAAAACATAATTTAAAAAGGTGCATAACAATTGATTTATAACAAGATTCACATTATGGAGTGCGCAACCCCCACACTAAGAATACTTGTGTTGTAGGGGTTGGACTACTAAACGGAATACATCATTCCTATCTAGATGAATTCTGTTGTATTCCGTTTAGATTTCCATTACCTTTTCCGCGTCTAAACCTTAATTCTATTCTATAAAGGTAAAATAACTGGAAGCGTTGTCCAAATCGGGTAGAAAGTGGCCACCGTACCGGGAGTGATCCCGCCTACGTGAGTTATTTTAATAGGGAGGCTGCTGTGGTATACGGCGATACCGTTACAGCTCTGGATTGCCGCACTTCAAATTATTAACGTTTCCATTGTCGGACGTCACGATCTTGGTTTGGTTTATCAGAAGAACGAAGCTTTGGACTTTGTAACTAATTTATCTATTGCGTCACATTAATAATAATAATAAAACGTTTACTCGACAGAATTTGGGTATGACACAACGCTACATTACAACGCTACATTACAAAAGATTTACAAACACAGTTTAGTCATAACTAGATTTAAAAAAACAACTTCAAACGTAATAATTATTTAACCTTACCCATCCTAAGCAATTAACAGTTGAGGGATTACAAAATAGTATTTTTTGTTTTTATAGCAATAGACCACCACTACCAAAGAGTTCTAACGGATGACCAAAAGAGGTGGTAGGCTATGTCATATGGAGGAGCAGGGCCAATATTTTTGTCATTGCACTAGCAAAGTATATGAATTGTGCTGTTAGGCGCTTTTTCTACTAACTTATAGCAGGTACTTGTTTGCTTATGAAATTTTTTATTTTTCTGATGATATTTAGGGGCAAACGAGCAGACCAGTTACCTGACGGAAAGCCATTATCATCACACCGGAGCAATGCCGGACACTCGTAACATCCAAACAGTAGCAAGTGCCGGCCTTTATGAGGAAATAGGGATAGGGGGATTAGGGAAGTTGGGCCACCGGTAAACTCACTGAAATGAATATTTTATATATATTATAAAGAATTATATATTATATATTCTTTATGTAAATAAAATATTAAATAAATAAAATTACCGAATCGATTCTGATTAAAACATAATGGACAAACTTGAATTCTGAAACAAAAGTACATCTGTTGCTAGAATTTAGGTTTTCCTAAATATCCTTTTTCTCAAAGGAATAAGTGGACATTAACTAATAATAGAAATATTTAGTGATTCCGTTGCCGTGTCGTCTGTAACACTGGAAACCGTCGCAGTGTCAAGTGTCAGTACAAGGCTAGCTTTCTTCTGAACAGACAGACATTATACCATAAACTTATTATTATTATGACCCTTATCCCCCCACCATAAGGGCTAAGAGGATAAAGCTAATAACTCTCCGTAGACACCTTGATTGTACCACTCGAGAGCCACTTTTATGTGTTTTATACCTTTAACCGTAGCTTGTTAATATCATAACAGGCAGGTTTGTTCCTTATTTGAATGTCGAAAAGTGTTAAATTTCTGATTACTGGCGAATGTGTTCGAAATTTAATATCAACATGTTCGATCGTTTTCGAACGTCGAGACTTTGTTTTTTTTTTCACGGTAAGTATAGATTGCAAAAGAATGTTAATCACTTCCAAATTCTCAAATGACAGGAGCATTATAAAAGGCATAACGTTACGTCAAAAGGTCATTGACACTTTGGTGATGGAGCGATGATGATGGTGGAACTAGGAACTGCTAACGCGACACGTCGTCTTAAAACCTGTATGCAGTACTTAATTGGAGTTAAGAAGCTAGAGATATATTGAACCCTACTTTCTTTACCGCCTTCATGTAATGATGAGACTTACTTCGATGTAAGGTGGTATTATTGCAACCGGGCATGCATTAACTTTATAGTGCCTTAGTGTAGGCGCAATACGCAACAGTTCTTTTACTTTATTCTTACTTATTAATATCTTGTGTGGACTTGTGGAACGGATAATTATATGATATGGAATTAAAATAGACTAACACATTTTTACATACCCGTCCAAGCCTAGGATAATTTTTCTTACACAGTCAGATCCACCTAAACGACTGCTCAAATTTCTCTTAAGGAATGAATGAATATGCTTTAATGTGTTCAAAAAAAAATTAAAAACGTGATAATAATAAAAAGGACATTGATGATGAGCGGAAAGGCGGCTTTATCGCTATGAAGTAATTTTCTTCCAATCAACCTTTGGCGCACGGAAAAAATTATAACGCGGTGCAAAATAAAATAAATAAATGAAATAAAAGGATGTCGTCTAACACAGGGACTTATCCCTCTTCCTATTCGCGTAGCAAATTCCTTCTTAAAAAGGCTTGCAAGTGTTCTTGAGCAGTTGCTTTCCATCAGGTAACCTTTCTGCTCCGTTGTAAAAAAAAGGTCTCAGAGTATGTTTTTAATCGAGCCACGATGATGATGAACGTCTTGTCACAACATCCATAAAACTAACGACACCAGTAAAGTCCGTCATAAAAATAATTTAAACTAATAAAACCGATGTCCTATAAACCACAATCTACTTCTATTTTAAACGTGACGAAATCTGGGACTGCATGTTTTTCGTCGTGTGTATTCGCTTTACTACTACTTATCAGCTAGAATTCTAGGATTATTCTTTCCATTGTAAATCTATCTAAACTATTTAAGATTATAATGGCACAAATATTTTAGAACATGTTAAAGTTTGTTTGATGGGAATTTAATCAGATAATCAGCACAGATTTGATGTTATTAGGTTCGGTTGGTGACTCACGTGGGATAAAACAGATGTCTTATATTGAATCTCGAATTTCCACGCGAGCAAAGCTGAGGGTAAGAACTAGTCAAATATATAAAAAAGTTTGTCTAAAAAAAGACAAAAAATTAAGCGTCCGTGGCCTAGTCGGTAAGACCTTGACCAAAAGAAGGTGCAGGTTCGAACCATGCTGTGGGAGAGCCATACTTCGGCACTAATGGGCCGGCTCGACCGGGGTGATACCACGATCTCACAGAAAACTGTCGTGAAACGGTGGTGTGCTGTGTTTCGTTTAGTAAGTGAGTTCACCTGTGGCCCAACTTCCCTAATCACCTATGCCTATTACCATACCCTATTCCCACATAAAGACCGGCAACGCATTTGCGACTCTTCGGATGTCGCGAGTGTCCATGGGCGACGGCAGTTGCTTTCCATCTGTCTACTCGCTTGCCCCCTAAATATCATAAAAAAACGTCAATTTTCTGTAAGGCCGTAGCATCTCCCCGGTCGAGCCGGCACATTTGTTCTTCTTTTGCGGCAAATTTTTCGAAGCCTCCATCCATCAGGTAGCCCATCTGCACGGGTACCATAAATATCATCAAAAAAATGTACATGCAAAGAATTTTTTTATTTCTTACTATAGCAAAATGTTCGATTTTGCTATATATATTTTCGATTGACTCTAAGCTACAACTTTCATACTGGAACATCTAGCTTTCATTACCCCGAATAGCTGTGACTTATTGGACGCTATCCTAGTAATAGTGACCGTATTGTTTTTGTGCTATACTAGAATCTAGAGGTATTCAGGTGCGAGCAAAACCGTGTGAAAGTAGTATTAAGGCCACACCGCACGACAGCGACCTGATATGGGGGAATCGGTGAGTTTGAAGTTCCCACATTACTAGTAAGGTATGCGCTAATTTTCTACGCGGAACCGTCGTCAGTGGCTTTACTATGATTTTGAAATAATAGTATGTGTCGATACTCGATGCCAAAGATTTTTTGTATGGCGAAATTTCACAGCGCCCCTAGAGGTCGGTTGCGGAACTAATATTGCCGTACTAAAAATTTACGTAGTCGCTATCGAGTATCGAGAAATACCGTATATTATCCGAAATTTCTGGTCAGAAAAATTCGGACGCTCCTACTGAACGCACTTTGTCCATATATTTTGGGGCAGGTTTTGTAGGGTATCGACAGCGCATCTCGATTTTCTGATCAGAAATTTGGATGATATGCGGCCCGGCTAAAAGACTTTATCCTTACCTATTAAGCCCCTTATTCATAAAAATATTTAAACAGTGTTTAACAAATCAAGATTGGCGGTCCCTTTCTCTCATGTGACGTTTTCAATATTCCAGAAAAGGACAGTCAGCGAACCTTGAGTAGTTAAACACTGTTTAAATATTTTTACGAATAAGGAGGTTAGTATCAAATAAGGCATAAAACAAAAACATAATAACCTCCTCGTTTTTGGAAGTCAGTTAAAAACTAAATAGAGAGTGATTTATAGTGTAAACAGGTGGGAATATCTAATATCATAGAGAAATTATACCATATATAAAATAATTGGTCTATGCTAATATATAAAATTCTCGTGTCACAGTTTTCGTTGCCATACTCCTCCGAGACGGCTTGACCTTTAATGATTTTTTAATTTAAATTTTAATGATTTTTCTGTGCTTATCCGATATCTATACGAATCGGCCAACATCTATTTTTCATCCCCCTAAATGTTAGGGGTAGTAAAACTCTAAATTTTTTTGGCAAAACAACGTTTGCGGGGTCAGCTAGTATGTAATAAAAATATGTGCAAAACGTCTGTAACCTTTCGCATAAGCCGCATAATCTGAGCAAAATTTAGGCAAAACGACATAACTAACTGTAAAATCAAGCAGGGAAACTTGCAAAACTATACATTTCTCAAACTAAATGTTCGTGAACGGTGAAAATTTTCCAATACCTTTTAGTAGCTCAATATATTTAACAGTAACAATGTAAAATGGAAAGTCGAATGTGTGAAGTAACTACATGTGATACTCATATACACGTCTAAATTCTGTGAACACTTTGTAAATAATACTGCTTTTTCATAAAATTGATATTTCTTTCATTGTTACAAACATCTAAAAAAAAAGTAATACACTAAAACTTTTTATAGAAAATACAAAAAGACCTACTGTTCTAATGATGCGAGTGTTTCCGACGACGATATTAATTTCCATCAGGTAGCTGTTTGCTCGTTTGCCCTTGGATTAAAAAAGTATTTTCACATGCAGCCATAAACAACTTTGCATACAGTAGTGCATAAAATCAACAGAATATGCATCTAAGTCCACTTTTACTGCTTCCACTTTTTCTCTTCGAAGTCCAAAAGCATCGAAAGTAATTACTATTCTTCATTAAGACAATGGGAGGTCGAGAGCTTGTCTCGTTAATGTCATAATAGATCAACCAGTGGGTGATTTACTGCAAATGACTACGAAACAACAGCCATTAGGTGCCCCCGTGTCTGCGGAAACTCATTCATATTTAAATCTCACATTTACAGACCATACTCAGCTCCTGAGTTTCTAAGAGACCGTAAGTCATTTACAAAAACAGTAGCATAACATTACAGATACTTATTAAATAAGAAACGTAAGCTATAAAGGCGTCAATAGTCCTAAGCTTATCGATTACTTTTAAAACTTTTATTTAACTTAACATGTTCGTTAAATACGGAACAAATCTCGGAAGCGAAATTTACGCCACCTGTCGACTCCCGATTGATCTGAATTTTTGCAAAGACATTTGCGTAACTAAGCTGATAATACAATATAATGATGTCAGAAAAATGACGGAGCTGGATGATGTATAGCACCTCAAACATAAAAAGACGTATCCCTATCGAGTTTGGGCTCGTTGGAATTGAAAGTACTGTAAGTTAACGCTTTTTAACATTTAGTCCCTACTTTATAACGTTTCAACTACTTGTTTAGTGTACTACACGTCCTCCGTCAAAGCAGCGGCAATCTTCATCAGACTTTTAATTTTTTCGTTAGATTCGAATCCAGATGTAATTGCATTTCTTTTGTGAGTTATCTAAAATCACGCTTCGAATCCACCAAATCTACGCACGCACTCGACGTGTGCATGCGTGGATTCGGTGGTCAAATGTGGAGTTGGTCTACTTTATTTATACTGTGGTACCATTACGTGTCGCTTATAATGACAATCGGTCGCTAATTACGTAATGGGGAAGCTGTATTTAAGAGGTACTCAGCTATTGCGTCTTCCTAATGGTTTTGAATATTTATGTTTTGCAATTAGGATATTGAAGGTATACTAAGTACTAAGTTGTTTTTACAGCACTCTAAACTTAGTTATGATCTATTGCCATGTTTGTTAAGTAGCTTATATTGTCAACTTTCTCAAGTAAAATATCTATTTATTAATACGCGAGCGGAAAACTTTGTACCCCTTTTTACGCAAGACGCGTAGATGTAAAAGCATGAAATTTCAGTATTATTTTAAAATATACTTTAATTTTGGATATTTTTAAATAATAAAACGCTAAACACATAACAATACTTCAATATTTTGATATGACACGATATTCATACACGAAATATTCTTTTGTTTATGGTTGCGGTCTGTGTTTTTTTTTCATAAAATTTAATGGCCTGGTAACGAGACCTTTATGCCAAGTTGAAGTTTGTTTACTTTGAGAATATATTATATTTTTTTATAGCTCCTCTACACAATGGTTTTAATATTTATGGTCGAATTTCAACCGCAGGGCGACCTCTAGTAATAATAGTTATTCGAAGTCATTTATAAGAATTGAGAAAACAAAACTGTTTTGGCACATCTCCCAGAAAAAGTTGTGTTGGTAGAAATTTAATCATTTTGAAATGTATTGTAGGAGGAAGCACACACTTAATATTATTTTGTTTTAGAACGAAATAGTTAATATATAACATAATATAACTCCTAATAAAATTGTGTTTATAGCATTTATTACTATATCAAATTATAGCTATAAATTTTTAGACAATTCATATATGTAATTATTACTAAAATTCTCATTGTTATAACTCATGTGTGAGATAACAAAGTAATTTAATTTGCATTCAACGATACAAATAAAGAATTCTGAAAATACAAACGTTACATATTTTAGAAATATTTTGGAATTCTAACCTCGCTTACCAGAAGCTCCAAATTTTCCAACCACAAAATTTTGAGTAGCATCTATGAACTTCAAATCCTATTAAGCTCAATAATAAACAGTTATAGCATTTATATACCTGATACTCTAATTTGAATGTACGTTGATGAATTGTACGTTTATCGTATATTAAAAATAAAACGCACAAGAAAATTAAATTCACATTTTGTTGGCAGTGTGCGCGGCGTTGAACTCTTTTAGATGCTGAAATAAGAACATTCCCAGAAACAATTAGGTGCGCTTGGAACTCTCGGGGAGCAGTGACGTCATAGTGAAATGTGACGTCACTAACCTGATGTTACTGCTTCTTTGAAAAAAATATATCCCCGCATGTATAGACCATTAGTTGCAATTTTTCTTCTATTTTTCTATTTCTCTGTAATCTATGGTCTTCTCTACGCAAGAAAGCACTCAATGCTCAGATTTTTTTGTTTTATATGAAAAATGCATTTCAGAAATGAATTAAGCAACCACAGACTACAACAGGAAAATTATAATAGTAAAGATTAGATTCAGGACTCACGACGACTTTTACAAGCTTTTGTTTAATAGTCTTTACACGCTCGCCGAGAGCTCTCGGGCAAGAGTTTCATGGCGAGACTCTCGCAAGTGCGCGGCGAGTTCACCTATTTACACTCTCGCACTCGGGCGGTCTCGCTATCTCGGTGAGAGTGTACACCCGCCATTAAATAAACCTAATCAATTTCGTTGATCTCGAAAACAAAGATTAATAAAAGACAGGATGACACTTGAGAACTTTCGATTAATATTTTGAATCGTAAGAATATTACGATACCCACAATATTATGATTGCTTTTATTTTAAATCGGATTCCTATGGCTATATTTATTTTATTCATGAGAACAGTATGTTTACGATGTTCTATAGATAGTAGAAAGTGTGGCCTCGATAGAAAGTCCAGTATGTGGTATCTAGAATATGGCAGTAGATAATACGTAGTATGCCGATCGTTAAGCGCGGCTTATAAAAACATTGTGAGCTTTGATTGGAAAATAATTTGCACAAACAAGGTTTTAAGCCCATAAGGAACTAAAGTGCTACCTTGAAAAATAATTGAAATTCTCGAAACTACCTTTTGATAGACTTTTTTAATGAATTAGCTAGCGAACAGAAGAAAGCATTCGAGTAAGATTAGTAATTTTTGGAAACAAAGACTACAAGTTACAACTTCCTTACACCTAATTTCCGTTCCCTATTTCCATTTTCTATTCCCGTAGCTTTTTTGTTCATTAAAAGGCCGGCAACACCTTTGCTGGTGTTGCTTTGTTGTGTCCATGGGCAAAGGCAGTTGCTTCTTTTATGATATTTAGGGGACAAGCGAGCAAAGGCATTACGTAGAAAGCAACTGCCGTCGCCCATAGACACTCGTGACATCCGAAGAGCCGCAAGTTTGTTGCCGGCTTTTATGAGGGAATAGGGAATGAGAATAGAGATAAGGGATTAGGGGAAGTTGGGTCACCGGTAAACTCACTCACTAAACGAAACACAGCACACCACATCACGACAGTTTTCTGTGCGATCGTGTTATCACCCCGGTCGAGCCATCAGGTGATCCGTCTGCTCGCTTCCCTCTTAATTTCAGTAACAACTTCGGATGTCGAGCTTGTTATATGACCCTTAGATCGATTGTCTACCAAAACCGTCAACCAGGAACGAGAATATTACGGCCGGATAAAATTGCAACTTTATGACATAGACTACAGGTTTCATTTTCCTCTACACCTTTAATGACGCCGACGACATTGACGACAGAGCCATGTTTTTAAAAAATCAAACTTATAGCCTAGATCATAAAGTTGCATTTTATATGGACGAAATAATCTCGTTCTCGTTCGACGGTTTTGGTGGACAGACGGCGTTATTTCCGGATTGGAAACGAAATAGGAAGTATTTCCTACACGAATACATTGATACATGACGTATTGCGCATATTAATGTAATAATTAATAGTCTAGTCAATCAATACGTGAGATGTTTCACCTTCGGTTTATACGAAGGAGGATATACATGAGACCACCAAAGAGGTTTCATTCCACGTCAGACCTTGAAAGTATGGTTTTTCCTTAAAGCCACAGCTGTGTAGTTGTGAAATAATAACCTACTATAAATGTTACTACGACACTTGTATTTATCCTTCCCTAGGAGAAAAAAACATTTTTTTATGATATTTAGGGGACAAGCAAGTAGACGGGCTACCTGATGGAAAGCAACTGGCGTTGCCCACTCGTAACATCCGAAGAGTCGCAAGTGCGTTGCCGGACTTTATGAGGGAATAAGGAATCGGCATAGGGGGATTAGATAAGTTAGGCCATCGGTAAACTCACTCACTGAACGAAACACAGCACAATTCTATTTCACGCTTTCAGTTTTCTGTGAGGCCGTGGTATCACTCCGATCGAGCCGGCCCATTCGTGCCGAAGCATGGCTCTCCCACGAAAAATAAGCATATTTCGCCTCAATAATACTTTCGTTTCGGGGTAAACAGTGTTTTGTACGGCAACTATTTATTACACTTTAAACTAATCATTCTAAGTCGTTTACTAATACCAAAACACTAACCTTTTAGCTTACACCGCAGTTATTACTAATTTGTATAATAATAGAGCCGTAATAATCCTATAATAATGAGCTGAAACAAATATTTGTTTCGGAAGCGGACTAATAAAGTTACAAAAACAATTCATTAGCTCATAAACGGCTGTAAAGGTGCGCTCACAATGGATGTTTACACTCGTTTACATGATGATACGATGCAAACGACGTCTTAATGTGGAGAGAGCATTTTGTCATTGTGATTATATGTTAATGAACTGTCCTTAAGTTTAGTTTTTAGGGTGTCCCGATTTTACTCTTACTAAGACTTCGTGATGTCTGTCCGTCTGTCTGTCTGTGATGAGATCATATAAGTCGCGAATTTAACCCGCGTCCGTTAGTCGCGTCCGATAGTTTGTTTTCAGCGTAAGACATCAAATGATTTGAAGACATTAGTGAAAGGAGCGGATTACTAACAATTTGAAAACTATTGTTTTTTGTGCATAAATGAAGGGTTTATACCTAGTAAGGGACTTTTTACGTTTCTGTAGTTTTTTTTTATTTATTTTCGTAGTGTTAAGATAGGTTTTAGGGATATATAAATATGAATGTTAGTTTTTAGGTATCCATTATATAATAGATATGTATGCAACCAGCATACTACCTAAGGTATTTATAATATGGGTCTGTAATGCCAGAATGAAATGAAATGAATTTGAATTTATTATTCGTTAATAGAACATAATACATACATTTAAAGCTTAAACACACACGTGGCATATTTCTAAACGTTTTTGAGTATAACCCTCCCCTTATTTACGACACAAACAGACAAATATTTTGTTTCTAACAGCATCAATTATTGTTTATTGCTTTTTCACATCTTGATTACTTTAGACCACCGTAGACGATTTCTAATTCACGCCAGAAGGGTATTTTTCAATTTGACCCCTATTTTAAGGGGATAAAGTATATTCTAATACGTCAAAGAAGAAAAGGATAGAGTTCTCAATATTACGAAACGTTAAGTCATCTTTAATAATGGACCCTTAATTTTTATGGGAAAACAAAATTAGCTCGGTAGGTTTACTACTTTCAAAATTGATTTTCAACCTTATATGAACGCATGTAAGGTACGATATTTATTTAACAAAAAATTTACTGTTCCAAGGAATCGGTGGTATTTTTTTAGTTTTTTTTTAAAAGGGCGTTGACAAATTATTAGGTTGTCGGAGTTTAAAATCTAATTTAGTTTTTTGTTCCTTGTCTCTACACAAAATTAAGATGTTTATACACCTTAAAATTACTTTCAAGTTGTTTCAAAACTTCTATAAAAAGTTTCGCAATAAAATAAGTAAAATAAGTACTTTCTTTACTAAAAACGATTGTATTTTAAATTAAATAACCTATACTAATTTAGGGCCTGTTTAACCGCTTTCTGACAAGTGTTCAAATTTTCTGATAATCTATCCGCAAGTTTTTTTCGACAAATGCTGTATGGAGAATCTGTTATAAAAGTGGTGGATAACCTTTTGTACGTTAACTTAAAAAGGACCGTAACTGCACAATAAATAAATAAGATATAAACAATTTAATATAACCTTTAATTAAATTATCTACACTCATGACAGCTTGTGAAAAAAAAAAACAATATGTCTCTCTCGCTTCGTTCGCAAGCTGACAGGCCTGAAATCTGTGGAATACAGACCTGGGATACGGACATCCAGTAAATCAGCCTGACAGTGACGTGATATTATCTGTGGCTTTATTACTTTATTTATTTTATAATTAGACACACCGGTCTCGATCTGAGTCTATTTATGTCGGTCATTTTTTTTGCATCAGACAGGAATCATTAGGCAGAAACTCAGAGGCAATTACTAGTCTTTTAATTGAACATAACGTTTAGGTAAGGTAGCTAATTTAAGAAATATTAAAAAAAAATTAAACTTAGTATTAAAATTTAAAAATATAATAGAAAGAAGACTTAACTAGGCTCATGACCTTGACAAAGAAAATAACAAAATTTCCAAAAACAGCAACAGTAAACTAGCTAAAATATCGATGCTTGTACCGACATTCAGTAACAATCAGGTGCCTACTTAAGTCGCACAGGTTATAAGTTTGATTGTATACTAGCGTTGTTTGTGTTACGAGTAATTTAACTTTTAAAACATAAGTAAACACAATAATGTACGGCGCAGGATGTTTAAACTAGTATTGTTTATGTGTCATTCATTTAGCGTACCTAATGATTATTATTATATGAATGTGTTATTGATCTTAAAAGCAGGGTTATATAACCATGGGCCAGCTTGACCAGAGAAAAATCAAGGCTTTAAAGTAAATTTGGCTTAAAGCAGCTCTTGCACCATGGGCGTATATACGGGGGGTGTCTTGGGGGGTGTCTTGGGGGTCCTAACCCTCCCCCCCATTGCGTCTATGCGTCTAATTTGCCAAAACGACAATAATTAAAAACAACACTTTTGATGTTGCGAGTCTCTATATAGAGGGCGAAGGTAGTTGCTTTTTGTCCTTATCGTATATAAAAGAACTTGAACTATTTGCTGCTGTGGAACACTTCATGCGCGAGTTCAACTCGCACTTGGCCAATTTCGTTTGAGGCGGGACGAAGAGGGGGGGGGAGGCTTATCAAAACTACATATACGCCCGTGACTTGCGCTTTGTTATGTCGTTTCCTACATCCTTTTCCAACATCTTAAAAAGCCGGCAACTCTTAGATATTGCAATATCCACTGACCACATATACTATCCAAACATTTTGATAGGTTTTTTCATAGTATCTAGCAGGCGTTCGAATTTTTCCGATCAGATTTTTAATAATGTACGGCGGGGCTTAACCTGGACTCTACTCTGAATAATTCCGGGCTAATTCAGCGTATAGTTCATGACGGTCCGGGATAACACAATTCGTCGATCGGCTGCCGGCTTTTTATTGCGTTGCTAATCGGATTCAATCACTCGTTACTGTGGCCACGCGTGCGATACATAAGTGGATATTCCCGAAAAAAGATTTTTTTTTTGAGATATCGAAAAATTTAATTTTTTACGAATCGTAATTTTTGTAATGTTATCTTATACTGAGTGTAACATAACAAAGTGAAACTTCGGGATATGCAGGTATGTGACAATTACATAGACTTTAAAATGAAAGATTATGCTTTATTTTAGCTTTGATTTGCTATGATAAAGCAGTTGTAAGTGAGTTTTTTTTATTTGTATGTGCAAAGGGCGGCGTCATAAATTTGCCTGTAAAATGTAGAAACCGTTACTTTCTCAGCGCTGCTTCTTACTCAGTAAACTCTATATAAGGGACTCATTCACACCCTTGTTTAATAATTCCGTACAGTATTGAGATTAGTGTCATAAGAGTCGATTCAGAGAATAAACATATTTTCCATGGCTCTGGCAGCTGAATCATTAGATGCGTCGCAATCAAAATATTCCCAACGATTATGATAAAAATGTGCGACATTTTATGTTTAAACAACAATGCCTTTGTTATTTACAATGTTTTATGACAATTTATATCGTAATTATAATTAATAATTTTATGTGAACGCACGTTTTTGTTTAACTCATCATTAGACAATGATTTTTCCTGAAAACAAAATTACAAAAACTACCTAATCGATTCATTATCTAATACAAAAAATACGTTAAAAGACTATAGAAAATGTAAAAGTAGAAATAAATTTTAAAAGATATAATCCCATAAAATTTAATGTGTGGTCACCGAGCAACAGATACAGCTCAGGCATAGGTATTTTATTTACGCCTAAAAGGTCTAACTGGAAATAGACTGAGAACCGTTAACATGGACTTTTTGTACTAACATAGAGCACCCGTTTGAAACGTTAGCGAGCAAACACAAAACAAAGGGTTGGCCTTTTTTTCAAGTTGGAAAAAATGAGCAGATGGATCGTCTGATGGGGGATGAAAATTGAAGACATAAGTGGAAGAAGCGGTTAACTAACATTTAAAAAAACTAACGATTTTTTGCGTAAATGGACGCTTTAGGACCGGATTGGTTTAAAATTATAATGATGTGATTTGATGTATAAGATAGACAAGCTAGAGAGTGAAGTCGCTACATTACAAAATTTATTACAATTCTATAGAAAAAATAAGCCTTTACTCGAATATTGTAAAATAATTATTGTACTACTAGTACTACCACATACCGTCTTCAATTAATTTTGATAATATTGAATTATATATATATATATGTAAAGAAATTACATTTCTTTAAGATATTTGTCTGTGGATAAAACAGTTCCTGTTTTACTTTCATTATCAGTA